>JAQFZT010001601.1:0-14458 GCA_034696325.1 Camisiidae sp.
GAAAATATTTACTGAGTTTCAAATTTTCCAGCAATAATTCAGTAATATATTCATGAGAATTATTTTATTTTTGTATAATTTTAGTTATATCTCATGTATTGAATCAGTTTATAAAATCGTGATTTGGTTTCATTGGCTACACTTCGTTTCATCAAAATTCACTTCTTCCAAATTCAGTTGATCCAAAAACCTGTTTGACTACCCCGAGAGTGAATTGAACCCTGAATGCAATAATGAGTTACTCTGAAGCTTTGAAATACCCATTTTTATAAGTTTATCATTTTCAATTCAATATAGAATAAACTTAAGCCCGTTCATCATCATAAGTAGTTTATTAAGATTCTTTTGTGTATGACTGTACAATCATTTTCAGTCAATAAAGATATGAAAGCCATGTTATCATTAATTATGTTATCGAATAAATTAATGACATTCAAGATATTTAAAAATCAAATATTATCTAATTATGAAATTTTTTTGGTAAAGCACTAAACATAATGAAAATCAAGTCTTTTAAAAGTCTTTTGGTTTATATGAGGGCTAATTATAAGGCTATCAAGAATTTTTGTGTAAAAATACTAAAGCATTTTAATGTAATAAGTTTTAGTTTGAAATACTTATCTATAAAGCTTAACGAATAAAATTTGAATTAAAGTACTTTAGGTTTTAGTTTATTTTTGAGTTTGAAAATGGGATAATTTTTTTGGAAATAGGGTTTAATTTGGACGAAATGAATTTGGATGAAACAAAGAGCTCCCGTTCCATTGAGTACTTCAATAGCGTTAACTAAGACTTCCCAAACAGGTCTTCTCTATAACTATTGAATTTACAGTTCAGCTTAACTGTAAATAATTTTCTTATCGATAAGAAACTTTATCAAAATTCTTGTAATTCAAGACATTACATGACTTTTTAAAAATAAATTTGTTTGAAAACTTGAGTTAGATCTAAAAGAAGAAAAATTAGTAAATCCGATGTCACTTATAATACATGACTGTCATATTGAATAAAGGATTGCTGCTTATTATGAATGGCAATGCGCTCGAGTGACCTGTTCCCCAATTGGGATCATAGAAGCTATTGAATAAAATATATGTGTATTAAATAAAGGAGCCATTGCGACAAATTATGTGGTTTAGTCATTTCATATTTTAATAATGTTGATGAGAAACAAACCAGCTTTAAATGATTTATTTTATGTTTTTATTTTTTATAGTCACCCAAATACTAAATTCATATCAAACCCATCAATATTTTCACTTGATTTTAATCAAATTTGGGTTTGGGGGCTAAATAGGGGGTCAGTCAAAAGCGTATACCTCCATAGGAATAACGTTATGATTAAGCGTACAAAGAGGGGGGGCTGTCTGGTCAAACGGAATAGAGGGCTAAACATGTTTAATGAGGACTTGAAATAATTCTGAATTTTACACTTGAACCTCAGTTATTTGGAAAACTCTGAGGGACTATTATAGCCCCCTCAGGCCCATAGCTGACTACGGCCGTGATTATAATTACAATGTCTGTCCAATCCATAGAAAAAAGTTTGACTGGAGGTTCTATTTTGAGGTAAAATGATTAATAGAAACGTCAAACTTTATTTGCAATGCTAATAAAAAATAGTTGAATGAAATGCTGCTTTCATGACCAATCAATACATTATAAATGTTATTACAGAACTTCTATTCTGAAAAAATATCTCATGAGTGATTAAAATTAAGATCACATCATTTGCTCCCAATTTCTTGTATAATTGCCTTTTATTTTGGGTGGAGTTAAGCAGGTATTACTACATATAAAAAAGCTTTCATTTTCTTGTTTTTAAATACGGACTGCAATTATAAAGATCCCTTTTATTCTTAATAAATATTTAAATCTTGTTTTGTATAACAATTTTGAAAAACACTTCTTTGAAGAGAATCAGACAATGCTTTTCTGCTTTCAATCCTATTTTTAGGTTAAGAGGTCGTGAAAGCATCCACTCTTTACCGCTACTCAACTTCAATGAAAGCTAATCCAAAACTAAAAGATTAACTGTACATGTAATGGTCTATTGGACCACTCCTTGGCATTTCATATTTTGGAATTTTCATTGAAAAATCCCATAAAACACCGTTACTTGAAATGTGTTTTTATCCTTTTAAATAATTAATTCTTTGTTTTTCGGTCAAGAAAAGTGCTATAAATTGAATTCTCTTTTAAGGGATTTTATTTGTTTATTAAAGTTTAAAAAATATGATTTATTAAATGATAAGTAACTAAAATGAAGGTTAAAATTGATTTAAATTAGTTTCATTACTTTGTTTGAGAAAACTTTAATAATTGTTGTACTCAAGGGGAGAATAGAGACACATATAAAGAGCTAAATATTCAGTTAATCTTATCTTTAAAAGTGCGCATTTCTATCAAATCTAAACTTGATGTAAAGAAAACTAGTATCAAATTGAAAAGCTTTGGAAAAACTTCATATCAAAACTATCCTAAAGCTAATGAAAGGTTTACGTGAACCGAAAGACAAGTGAAAAATCTCTTGAGCGTAAAATTATAATTATACCAAAGGATTCAACTGTTCATTTCATGAAAGATGCCTTAAACAATGTCCAACTAAAGACATCATCATAAGGCTCCTTTAATTATGAATTTGCTCTCATTATTTGATTGCAGCGATTAACACATCGTTTGACACACTTTATGTTCAACATTATTCTTCAATAATCCCATGAATGCCTTTCATATAGAGAATGAATAAGTGATATAATCGTACACATATTGCATGAAATCTGATATAACTTATAGTAATATATATTCTCTTTTCAAGAATAAAGATGATAAAAACATGCATTACTTTTTATGCAGATGAAGATGAAAATTAACTTGTGTTATGAATAATAGCAGTTATAATAATATTTTCCTAATTTCTTAATTTTGAATACGAAGGCGTTTTCTCAACTTTATATTATTATTATTTATTGCATTGTTATATAACAAAAAGTATAGCGTGTACAGTAAAAGCGTGATGTTTCCGTGATAACAGATAACTGTGTTAATAATAATTAACATTGATATGCCTCCAAAATACTATGAAAATTAGATTATATAACAAATCACTTCATCAAATTGGCAAAAGAACAATTTGACAGTCAATGTAAATTCACATTCATATAAACTTGTAATTCACTAATGATAGGCTCATATTTCAAAGCTCTTTGATATCTAATCCTCAATACCTTTTTGAGTATTCATTTTTTGAAAGCTTTAAGATTGAGATTTAAAATGCTTTAATTTTGTTTTCTATTATATTCAAAATGAGAGCGCAAATTTTCCCCTAAACAAGTCAATATTTGAAGCGATTTAATCTAAAATCTCATTTTTCAGTAAAGTTCTTAACTTTCAAATCAAATTCAAAATTTGTAAACCATGTTAGCGAACAAATCATTAAAATATTATGAATAATATTTACACTGAAATACTAATAAGTGTTTAAATTCAAGTTTACTTTTAAATCATCCAAAACTGATTGACAAATAAAGTAAAGCAAACATTGTCTGAGTTTTTTGCCTTTGATAAGCAAGTGTTGAACTGAGTTTTTTAAAAATATGATTCATAAAGAAAGTGTTCACACCCACAATAGGCAATATATAACCATAATTCATATGCATATAAACTTCATAAAATTAGCACAAATTCACTATTGTTCACAAGCAATAAATGGGCTCATATTGACTAAACCCGTTATTCAATAGCATTGTGCAAACATATGTCTGAAGATGAGCATTGCTTTTATTCAGTTCACATATAGTTGTGGGTGATATGGAATGCATGTAACATTGTTTTAATTTTTCAATCATCTGAAATGGGATCTCATGGATATGTCATTAAGGGTTCTGTAGGCAAAAAATTAATTGCCTTTTGAAGACTTTTTGTTGTTCTCAGTTATGTTATTATTCAATTCGTATGGAAATTATAAGATTTACATTAAAATTGTGATCATTTTGTGATAGGTTTCAGTTTCATTTCATTTAATGTCATTAAACTGTTCATCAAAGGTTTCATGAAATAAATTTAATTACAAACTGCAGTACAAAGAAGTCTTAGACCTTAACTCTCATTGATTTCATGCTCAATAGCATTACAAACAGCTAATCTTTTTTAAATTATGATTATAATAGTCACGTGAAATTCTGGTGGTTTTTTAATCATTTAAACAATGCTTGTTCTCAGATATCACTAATAAATAATAAGTTTATTATAATTCGAGTCAGAAGTTAAAGAAATTATAAGAAAAGTTCGCAAAACTCAATGGTAAATAAACTGGAACTTCAGAACAGATAAAAGGTTCAAATTTTATACACAATATATTATGTTTTATACAAATATATTTCTTAATGGATTCGAAACTTTATAAGTATTTTGAGATTTCCTGAAAAATAACTTTTTGATAGATAAACTGCTTATTGTGAAACATGTGACGCATAAAGTTAGGAAAAGTTTGATTGTGAAGAAATAATTTGATAACAATAACACTTATTCAAAGTTATGTATCATTCAGGAAGCCCTAAGTCTGTGTTGCAATTAAACACAATGCAGTTGTTATTCCTCTAGTGTTACAGTTATTAAAGTGCATTGTATTGTCAGATTCAGTCATGTGAATAACAGTTATTGCATAGTTGTGGGCATTAACCGGAATATGCATTTGACCCCAAGGTATTTAAGATACTTTTATAGACTCCGTTCATGTCAAAATGATGGCAACGATTACTTCGTATAAAAACTCCTCAAATAGCGATATTTTTAAATAAAAGTTGTCTTCTGAAGATTTTTTTGATGAATAAATGTTTTTACTCCACATTTTTTCTAATCTTTCCTCTGAAGTTATTTTTTTAAATATCCGAATACTTTAAGCTCAAATAGTTCTCATTACAAATGTATGCCTATAAATAGACTATAACTCCACTTGAAATAAAACTCAAATTATTGGTATCTCTTTTTTATATCATTTGAGAAATATAAATATAACTTGCATTATATAAGTATTGAATTTGATTTCACAAAAACGACTGAAAAATTGCTTGGAGTCAATTAAATTCACTCAACTATGAAGTTAAAGTCGTGTTACATTATGTAAGATTATTCTGATATTGAGTGATAAATATAAAGTTTAACTTTATCTCTATAATAATTGTGATATTCAGTATGATATCCATAAACTTTTTCCTGGACTCTCAGTGTTTTTAAATGAAATTCAAAATTTTAATTCAGATCATTAGTTGACAGCTAAGTTGATATATTGAGCATTAAAAATATTTAAATTGAAATTTAACTTACACTTGATATAAAAATAGTTTTGTTCTCATAAAAATGAAAGTATGGCATACGAAAGCCTATTTAAAATTGGAAAAAAAGGAATTTCCGAAGTTTAATTGCTTTGATTTATTTGTAATCAAATGATAAATTAACTGCTTGTGAACCCGTATTCATTTGCAAGACATAAATCATTCCTTAAAGAAGAGCAGCTATAATGACAACATAATGCTTTTGAATTAAAAAGAAAATATATTTATATATTACTCTTCTTAATTGGTATCTGACCTCATAATCAAAGATTCACTTACCTAGAGCTTAGTTATTGAACCAAACAATTACTTTTCATGCTCTTTATATTTAAATTAAAACTTTTACTTTTTGTTACATTTTTATTCAAATTTTAAACCATTTTCTTTTATTTGAAATCGAAATCCTTGAGTTTATTCTAACCCTTTGAAAGTATGTGAAAAAATGTAAATTAATTCATCAAAAAAATGTTTGACGTTATATACCTTCACGTTTGTTATTATATTGTTAAACATCAATCAAATCTGATTTCCTTTTGCATAATCACATTCTTCATCAAATGAATAGATAATAGAAAGTGTTTTCATTAATGAAGAACATAAAAAATACAAAATAAACATGAATGTTAGTGTGTCAAAAATAAATAGTCTTGTATAGTTTTGCTAACTTCGCGTTTTAATCAAGTTTTACTGTTTGTATTCAAGTATGACTGCCTTCGAAATTCAATTTTCGGCCTCATAACAGCTCATAAGTCAGTTTTTGGTCAATAGACTTCTGACAGAAATGTCAGACATAAATGGGTCTACAATTTGCGGGTTTTTACATCATTAACAGCCTATTTTCAAGAAGAATTGTCAATTTATTCTAATCTCCTCTCGTTTTCC
Organism: Camisiidae sp.; assembly: GCA_034696325.1. Classification (NCBI taxonomy): domain Eukaryota; kingdom Metazoa; phylum Arthropoda; class Arachnida; order Sarcoptiformes; family Camisiidae; species Camisiidae sp. The sequence goes on from JAQFZT010001601.1 coordinate 6,216, forward strand.
AAAGTTAGGATCACAACCTCATCAATAATAATTTTGGTTGAGGTGTTTCGAAAGCTTGTGATTGATTTATTAAATTAACATTAAGAGGAAAATGTTTTCATATTTTTATTCCTACCCTTAATTGTAAAATAAAATTGAGTTATAACTAATTCTGTGCTAGAAATACATTCTTTACAAATAATTAATGTCACACATTAAATATCAACTAAATTCCAAAGCAAAACAATATAAAAGTTAAGTTAATCCATGCTTTTAAGAATAAAAAGAGTAAAAGATTTTCAAAACTTTCTATCTGTTTTGAAACATGAAAAGTCGTAAATATTAAGTTTATTAACTTTTATTGATTTGATCTTAATTTAAAATATGCAAAACCTAAATAAGTTTCGTTCATAACTTATCAGAAAATAATTTTGAAATCGATTGCAATCGAAGCAATAGTGTCTAGACTTGAGAACTATTTTCATATTTTGAAGAATAACTAGAATCAAAGTTATTGTTCAGTTCTTTTGGTGATTGAACTCATGAAAGTGTTCAATAGTATTATTACTTATCTTTTGAATGTTTTATTAATAACCATAATTTCCCTTTCAATCAGAAACTTTTACATTTTGAAGAAAAAGTATTAATGCATTAAAGCTAATAATAGAGAATAATTATAAACCTGTGGGAATCTTAATATATTCAATGTTTTTTAATAAGTTGTAACACTATTGTAGAATATATGCCATACAATTTAGCATAAATTATAATTTAACATTAGTTTTAGGTAATATGTTCTCAATAATGGTTTTCCTTAAATTCTCAATTCTTGAGTTTATTTTAGGACTTGACTTTCACTATCAATCAATTAAATTTTAATATTGTTCTCATGTTAATGAAACTAATAAACTGAATGATGAAATGATGAAAAGCATTATCTAGATTTCAAACTTTATATTGAGTTTATCATTTTGGAGCAGTTGAAAAATTGTTTGATCTCTTTTACTCCCACTCTATGGTAGAGATGAAATAGAGATAGAAAAGCGTGATTTTATACCTAAAGATTTAAAGATATAAAATATTACACTTAAAGTTGAATCACTTCTAGAGTAAGTAAAGCAAAACAAAAGCATTGAATTTTTTAACACATAGAAAAATTCCTCCAAATAATTTTAACTCTTTATTCAGTGAAAGAATTGATGAATTAGTTTTTGTATTTTTAATCAAGTTTTGCACTATTAAACTCCATTTGATTGAAAAAATACATTTCACACTTTGATTTGACTATTTGCAGATTGTATTGTATTTTTGATAGTCAGTCAAAAGAGTTAATAATAATAATAAGTATATTTGTCTAGTGGTATAAGTTTAAAATAGAGCTTTGAACACCTCAACACCCTTTTGACTGATAGTTCAACAATATATTCAATGTACGACTTTTTCATCAAATACAACAATGGAAAACTTTTTAATTTAACATTTCATCAATTTTCTATTTCCTGAAAGTCCAATCAAAATAAAAGCTCATAAATCATAGTTTTATGTCAGTTAGAAATGGTCTTTAATGGCATCTACTTTTCAATCATACAATTTATTTTCTAATCTTCATTCCAGACTATTGTTTCGTTCAGATACACTTCTTTTTATCACTAATAACTTAAAAGATTTTATCAATTCTCTTACTAATCATTAAATTTCGAAAACTGATTGCAGAAATTCATGGGATGACAGAAAATAAAGATTTTGTTAAATTCTTATCTTTTTTTGAATTAGTAAAGAATTAGCGAATAATCACAATTAGTTAAGAAATGAAGAATTTTTTGGCTGAATTACAATAATTAATTGAAAAAAATGAATAGCAATAGCTATTAATAACATCTAATAATAATGAAACCCTAATATGACGCAAATTAGTTTTAAAATAAAGTAAAATGAAGACCACTTTGTATGTAAAACAATGTGAAACCACTAGAATTTGATCTCACCTAAAGATCTAATTTTTATTTCCTACAAGTTTTCTGTCAACTGCCCGGAAATGCAGTGCAGTAGAAAAGTTGACACTAAATGACTTGAGCACTTCCTTAATCCCATGAACAATTTAATTACATTAATTTTATTTTATGTTGGATTACAAGGGTTTAATGTAATTATAATTTGTTATATTTGTCACAACATGCAATCATAATAATTAGAATAAACCGTTAACGAGCCATAAGAAATTCTATTTTATAGTTATATATGCTTTTAATTATGTTTATAAATTATCTTCAACTTTATTAAACTGTGAGGCAGTATTCAATTGAGGGAATCTTTCAAACTCAAAGTTTTAAGAGAAAATTATTAATATTTAGTTAATATTAATTATTAGTTAAACCGATTGTAAAACAGAAGTGAAATAATAAAATACTGATTAGATCACAATAATTAGACTATTTTATTAAAACTAATCTAAACAATACGTAGTGTCACGATTCGTAAAGACTTGAAAAAGTAAAAAATATATTCATAAGACTTTGAACTAATTATACAGCACAAAGACTAATATTTGAAATGTTCTTATCAATAAATCGTTTGAAATTTATTTTTGGTAATTATTGCTTTCTACAAAATTCATGAATTTTCTTATATTATTATAATTATAATTTTATTATAATTTTTACATTTTATTATAATTAAAAAATTCCAACATTTAAATATCAGTTTCAATCACATGAAGCCGAGACCTTATGTTAATTAATTTGGCTTAAAGTATATTTAAAAAGTTTTATTGAATAAAACAAAAAGAAATATTTCTTTCAGAACAAAGAAATTTAAAATGATTTCAACATTTATAAAGAAATTAAAGTAATTAAGGCTTGAAATCGGATTGAAATAACAGTTTTTGAATTTACTAATCATTTTATATAAATTATATTTAAATTTTTACTGAATTTAATTCGAGTTGAATTGCATTAGCTTTAAGAATGAGTGCTATTTTTGTGACAACTGTATAAAAACTAACGATTATTGCTTTTATTTTTATTTAACTTGTTTAAAAGTCATTTAAATTTATGAATAGTTTCGATTCACAAATTCACTGAATTGAAGTACTCGTACAGTAAGTTATATTAAGTCTACTCAATAGGTTAACAAAAAGTTTCAGAACAAAAAGTTCAATGATATTTAACTAGTGGAAAGATTTCATTGTTGATTATATTTACTTTATTTCCCGTAATCTTAAAGCATGAAATCTATGTTTAAAAAAGAAAAGAAAACCATTTACTTAATAACTATTAAGTTACAGGATTGTATACAAATTGATTCCCACTTTATTTGCTTAAAAGTTGCTTTTGAAACATAAATGCAAAAAAGGTATTAAGTAATTATGAATAAAAAGAGGCGATTATTGACGAAGAAACGTAAGCATAAGTTTTTTCAAACTGAGCACTCACTCGTCAGATATAACAGGTTTTAGTGTATTAGTGACCCACTAAATAGAAGGGCTGATATTTCGTGATTTTCACAACTGTTGATAACCTTGGAAAAGATAAAACTACTCAATCCTTCACTCAATAACTCTAATATTGTTCATTATTTTGTTTTTATCCAAAGATATACTCAGACTAAGCATTTCTAATGCATTGACCGAATAGCCTCCTTTCCGAACCTATGTTTTGTGTGTCCACAACTAAATTAGTCAAAACCATAACATATCATTTAACTCAACAAATTTGTTTTGTTTTCATATAAAAAGATTTACTCTAATTTTTTCCAAATTTTTAAAGGAAAACTTTATCAAATTCTGAGGGAAAACATTTCACTGAACTTGTTTTAATTGAAAACCGGAAAGTGATTTTGTAAAAGTTATTTTTCTCAAGAAGAAAAGAGATAAGTAATCCATGCCATCGGCTGTTCATATTCAGAGTGTGAAATTGTTGAGCTTCTGTATTAAAATAGAAGAAAATATTTAGATTAATCGCTTTTTTATCATGAATGCAAAACTGTGTAACGCTTTGTCATCTTATTTAATTGAAATGAGAATATTTATAAGGGTGACCAGTCTTCATGATAGTCAATCCGGGACATGGACAGGACGACTGGTCACCGATTTTATAGTGTTGTTAATAATGATAATTAGCAAAGAGCTCACTCACAACACATCAAAATCTTATTCTGTTTTGTTTTTGTTTATTTTCATTCTATATTTTTATTCTTTCTTTATTAGTTGTACTCTTAATGTCATATTTTAAGTTCGCAATTGTTTTTGAAATCTATGTTAAGCATAATTTTTCTCATAACGCATATTGAATTCATGTTTAAGTTTGAAATTTTTAATATTTTGGAAACATTTAAGAAATTTGAAATAACATTTGAATACTTGACATACATGTAGCTTCTTATAAGTGCCTAACAATGACTGATGACAAGTAAACTTCCCACTCATGAAAAGGTGGCTCAGAAAATAAAAATAGGATGTATTGATGTAGAAGTTTAGGTTTTTGATTGTCCCTGAAAGTCGATGATATTATAACACAGAAATCCTTATCGAAAATTATACAAAAAGCAGAAGTTGTTTCTGTTATTACACATCAAGTGGTTTCCGACCGCACCCATTCAAAAATGAATTTATTACTCATTTACTACTATAAGAATGATACTCATTAATAAATTCTTGAGAATATATTTTTATGCTATTGAATGCAATATCTAATTATTGACTAATGAAAAGTTGAAGTAAATTGGATCTTAATTACACTCGATTACACTTAATTATAGCATAAAAGTAGCATTCGTTTAGTAATGTGGTGCCAACCTATTTTAAATTCTTTAAATTTTGTTAAAACTTTCAAATAACTATTATTATTTCATTCTTCATAATTATTCGACAAAGAAATAAATATATTATTATTGTCCGTGAATTCAAAGATACTTTTTATAATCAAGTTAAGCAATCCTTCACTTCTCATTTGAATATCAGATTCTGATGCCTGGGCTAAATGTTGATCTATTGTTATGTTAGCCTTGAAAGAGCTCTAAATTTCTTAGACCTCTAACAGCTATTCCGTGACTTTGGTTTGAGAAGCAAATTGAGATATACTGGTTCTGTATCTAAAGATGGCATAAATTTCACCCAACAATTACTTTAAATCCAATTATTGACGTTTGATTGTTAAGGTTATTAAAACAATGATAATTGCTTTTTCTCTGCATTTAATCGGAATAATAATTCAAAATTATCGAAAATAATTCAGATTAACATATTTTGCACAAGTTATTTAAATGTTTGTTGCGCTATAAACTTAAGTTAACCTAAAAATGAAATAACAATAGATTTGATGACTTTCCCATTGCATAAGAGGTATATTCTAAAAACTAAGCAGAAATTGGTATAAACTATTATTTGTTTCCGTAAATCATATGAAAATGTGCATCCAAAGCACCTCATGATGGAATCTATTGAACTGGTCCAAGGACTAGCTTCAAGGCATCAAACATTTAACTATCAAACGCCTCATGTTTTTGTTAAACTTTATTTTTATATTCAAATATTGTGCGCATTCTTTTCCATATTGAATGCATCACTAGAACCGCAATGATAACCGTTATAAGTAATTAATGGGATTTTTTCCATTCTAACAACTTTTCACTTTCAACAATATTTTTATGACATGCTGTTTGACGTACCTCTAAAATACTATAAGAAATTAAACTTTACTGACATCATGTTTGAATAATTCAATAATGTTCGCGAGAGTGTTAACACTATTCTGTGTAAACAAACAAGATTTGTATAATTTTGGCACAAAAGTTTCAATCAAAATACTGAATAACACTTTTGTTCCCAATAAGAGAGTCATTGAGTATTAATTTCTTAAGAATTCAATTTATAAGAAAAGTTGTTATTAAATTGAAAAATTATTCATTTTCACCCTATGGCTCAAAGTTTCAAGTTTAACATTGTTTCAAGAAGTCTTACCATTAAAGTTCTGATAAGAGGAAAAAGTGTCTTATCAGGAAAATAGTTTTTTATATTGAAAAACAAAAACATTATTCATTACTGAGATGTCAAACTAGAAAATCCAATGAAATAGTGGATAAAAGCTAAAAAATTGAGCTAAAGTAAGCTAAAAGAAGTTTTGATAAGGAATTATTAACTGTTTAATAAAATATATTAGAAGTATAGGCAAACTCTTATCTCATAAATTAAAAGCTAATTATCAACTGAAAACAACATAAAAATATTTCTCAAAGCCTAAAGCGCAAACTTGAAATCTAGATCTAATCCTCGAAAATTAATTAGTGTAAAACTTTAGAGCAATTTGTTCTCCAGCTCTGTGTGAGAGAACATAAATGTAATAAAAATCTCAGAGAATTTAATTTTCTTTCAATTTTACTTGAAATCCAAAAGTTATAAATGATTTTAAAGCTCAAAAATTGGAATTAACACCCTATGAAAAAATGTGTGATGAGCTGTGAAACTCACTCCAGGACTTCGTCTGAAGGTTCCTCTTTTCCTTTCCTTCTTTTTGCAAATTTTTCATACGAGTTCGTCTTTAATAGATTATCGAAATTGATTTATTAAGACATTTAATGTTATTTTCATGCATATGATCTTCAAAATAATTCTGTTTTTAAGGATTCATTTTTTACAATAAAGAAAAGTTTCACTTGAAAAATAACAAAATATCTCATTTGAATTGAGTTAAGGAGATTTGAATTTTATAGAAATTGAAAATTGAATTTCGAAACTTCAAAAATTTCTTTCTTTGATTATGTTCTCAAAAAGAATCCCTTCAAACCTTTCTCAACATAATTATATTTAATAACACATAAGTGATAGAAATTATTTATAAATATTGATAAAAGTAAAAAGTAATCATCAGTTCAAAGCTTAAATAAGGCGCAAACAAACAAAAGATTTTAATGAATATCATTAAAAAGTTGTTAACTATAAAAATCTGATGAAAATTTGGTATTTCATTCGCGTGTTCTCTAATTTTGGTGCTTTTCTATTAATATAAAAGTTTGTACAATGAGTTTGTCATGTTTAGCAGCAGTAGAGTTACAAATGAACTTTTAAGTATCCGATACCAGTTTGTACCACATTTCTCAGTGAATTTATGTTGAATTGGAAATTAAAATGCAAATTATAGCACAATAATGCTTGTACTACTGGTATAAAATTCATAAGTTATAAAATAATTTTCTTCTGAAGCTATTATTGAACAAAAAATGAAAATAAACTTTATAAATAAATGCCTCGCAAAGTGTACCATAAAATATGAACAAATTGAAATCAGGAACTATTTAACTGAGATGACCGAATAAAATTAAGATTTCTCAAGTTTCACAAATAGTTTATCAAGTTCTTAGTGTCAAAAGATAAGGAAAAAACTTTAAATGACATGATTGTTGGCTACAATAGTCCTATTCATTGTCATTTTTAAAATAAGTCAAACCGGAAATAAGAAAATCACATACTTTTCTCATCATTAATTATAGTAATCGTAAGATCTGTTAACAGATATTTTGTGTCTTTGAGAAAATCAATGAAATAAGGAATCGATACCGTAATTGTTTGCAAAACCAACTGTTCAGATAACATGTTAAGTCGTGATCAGATGCAACTTAGTTTCAAATTACACCGATCGGTAGTATTACTTACTCATTACATAAAAAAAAGATTTCAATTCATGGAAAAATCTATGCTTTTATTCTCACATTTCTTACTGAAGTTAATAAGAATCGAATATGAAATTTAAATGATTGTATAATTTTTATACTGATATGTTTAAAGTTTAAACTTTGAAATTATAATTTGATGACCGCTTTTATGATTTGATTCTCACCAATAATTCATGAATTATTACAATATTATACTGAGCTTCTGGTGGTTGGATATGAAAATGTTGTCTTCTTTTTGTGGAAAATGTCAAACCATTGAACACAATAAGCAATTCATAAAATAGAAATAATATCCGAAAATATTAAAGTGTTTGTTAACAAACAGACTCTTTTTAAAGTTTCTATTTTTGAGATGTATTATTATATTTTCAAATATTCTGAACAATATTGACCTATTTCTTCAACAATTGAATATTTTTATCGGAAAATCGATTACTTTTCTACATATTAAAGCTTGAAATAAGGAAATAATCGTTCATTCAAAATGAATCACAACAAGAAGTCTTGTAACTTTATTCTCATTCAAGAGTTAAATCTATTTATATTTTGATTCATGACTTTATAGCACTTAATAAGATATTGAACTCAAAATAAGAACT
>JAQFZT010001602.1:0-14451 GCA_034696325.1 Camisiidae sp.
AATGATTATCCATACTCCATATATTTTTGCAAAAAATTTTTGTCGCTAAATCTTTTTTAATTAAGTCATAAAGTTATATTATTTAGAAAAATATTTTCATTTTTTCCAAAACAATTTTTTAGGTCCTTTTTTTAATCTCTATTATAGAAAAAACTATTGGTATTTTTATAGTTATTATTAGCTAAATATAGTCCACAGATGCTAATTCATCAAAAAATTAAGTTAATTTTTAATAATAATTTTTGGCACAAGTTTAATGGGCCAAACAAATATTCTAGATTTTTAATATCCATGCTTTTAACAAACCTTAATCATGAGAATAAACGTGTTGAGAAAATACATTTATTGTTAAGAATTGTTTTGGGTAAAAGACTTAAAGCAATTAAAGTGTGTGCTTTCAAGTTAGATAATTAATTTTTTTGCTATTTTATAGCTTGACTTGAAACCACAGTCTTTATTGGCTGAAATGTGTTCACTCAAATCTAGCGCTAATATTTTCCCAACCATATTAAAAATTTCACATCTCTAACTCTGAAGTTGTTGCATAACATTTATGCTATTGAGAAGATCGTCAATAAGTTGCAAATTGATCCAAACTTTGGATTTTTTGTTAACATTGTTAGGCAGAGAAAAAGTTTGCTTTAAACAAAATCATTTTATTTGAATTCTGAAGCAACGGTTAGAGAGCCCTCAGAAGGCTGAGAGAATCTTCTCATCGTTTTGAAGATTCAATGCAAAAATATCTCAATTTCCTGAAAATATTCAGAGGAGGTTGAGTTAGATATGTGACATTTTTCATAAATATATAGTTTTCAACATGTTCTTTCACATAAAAGAATTTTTTAATGCATTTGTGTTCTTCTGTGATATTCCGTCAAATGATTGTTTGTCACCTCATTCAGGTATTTTCAATTAAATGTTCATTTCAGTAATGAATAGAACAATGAAGATTTGCCTTTTATAATTTGCTGTTTTATATTCAATATAAATGGTGAGCATTGAATGATGTAAATTTTGCTAAAATCAATACAAATACAAATTTTCTATATAACTATTTTCAGCTCAGTTTAAAAAAATTATTTCAATTTTGATCCTCAAATTGAATGTCTTTGATATCAAGTAATTCATCTCATTTTGATTATTCCGAACCCGGAAATAAAACAATTAAAAAACTAAATCAAATGTTCATTGAAAATAAGTTATAAATTGAAATTGAAAACTATTTGTAAAAATAAAAATTACCGGAACCGCTGCAATATTTCTTGGACTGGGAATACATGGATTCATAGAGGCTGTGACTGCCGGATATAAAGATGTTCTGACAGGTGGCTCTATACCGCTATCAATAGCAGCGGCCACACATCTCTGCCTGTGCTCTTGAACTAATTTAGCCAATTGTTGTGAACGCGATTTTCTCATTGCAATCCGTTTACCCATATATCCAACTGTAGCGTATTCTAGAAGTGCGGCGAATACCATAACAAAACACGTACCGAGGAATACGTCAATACTTTTAATATATGATATTTTAGGCATAGCGGCGTTTGTCGATGACATTAAGGTTGTCATTGTTAGCACTGTTGTGACTCCAAGTTGTACACGAGCGGGACTTGCATTCTATAATCAAATAATCAAATTATATTTATTAGACCAAAAATTATAACCTTTTTAGAAATTGCATTATCTCATTGACTGATTTTTACTAAACTTTGATTTTCATTAATGAGATTTATATGCTTATATCGAGTGCATAATCATTGAGGGTATGCCTTTTCTCAAGATTTAATCTCAATTTTTAAGCTTTTCGAGATTCTCTTTCAGGTGGAAATCGACGTGAAATCTCAAACATGAATCTCAATATTTTCCACTTTCCTAACAAACCATATGCGTAATCAAATGATTGTGACGCCTGAAACTAAAATCAATCTCAAAAAAATATTCTCATCAAAAGTTTCCTCATTAACTCTTGAGCTCTGAAAGGAAATTATAATGGTTGAATTTCCGGTTTGAAACCCATAAACGCCTTTTATCAAAATTGTTCTCTCAGCAAACATGGCAACCCTAATATCATTCTCAGTTATATCAATGTATGTGATGCGGAAAAAATCATTCAAATTAAGTTTAACACTTGAGATGTTTCCATTAAAATCCAATAATCTAAAAGTAGATTATTTTTTGATAAAATTTTATACATATATTCAATATCAGTGTTTAGCATTATAGTGAACTGGCATCTCAAGCAGATTCTATTAAGGAAAATATCAAAGGTTTCTAAAGTATGAAAATCTATCCTATCTTCTATCAGATGCTCATAGTATGAAATGATAATTAAATTTGTTGTAGAGTTTGATTTTGTAATATTCTGCAAATGAATCAATTTAATAAAACCTAATTATATTTACTGATATCAGTTTATATATATTTTCACTATAAACATAAAATACTTTTCGAAAACTTGATTTCTTTCTGACAGTTTTAAGCATTTCGAAGAGTCCTTAATTGAATCTTATCTATCATTGACTAAATTTTATTGCTTTTAATAAACAAAAATTAGATTTGATTAGAATAGAAGGACAAAACTTTACCGTCAGAGATAAGTTAGTAGTTGGAAGACTAATAGACTAAAAATAATTTCTATTAAGTTCATAAGCATTTAGTTTACGAAATCATAATTTACTTGAAAACCTGATAAATTTTTGTGCTCATTAAAAATGTCCCAAAATCACAAAATAAATTACATAATAAGAAAAATGTGTGCTGAAGATATTGAAGAAGTGCTTAAACTTATGGCAGAAGATCACTTCATTGTTGGCATCGGAACTCTCAAAACAATTATTCAGATTGATTGCAATGGGATATTAGTCGCAGAAGACTTAGAAAAAAGTATCTATTATTTTGTATATTCGCTTATTATTTTTGGAATAAATTTATTTCAGAATTTTGGTTAAGCTTTGAAACTATCATAATTTATATGTTATGACAGATTTATAATAAATATTTCATATTTCAGAATTGATATTAGGAATATGTAGTGGTATTCATGTAAGTGACAAATTAGCACATATAGGAATGTATGCCGTGAGAGATCAATATCGAAGCTCAGGTATTGGGAGAGCTATTTGGCAACAAATAATAAAACACTGCGAAAACAGAAGCATTTGTTTATTTTCCGTAAAAGAAATGGTCAATAAGTATGAAAAAGTCGGGTTTAATTTCAGTTTTGAAGCTAAAGCTCAGATATCAAGTGGAAAACCAGATTTAAGTTCATTAATTGAAATGACTGATGGCATAACTATTAGAGAAATTACGGAAAACGATTTACCAAAACTTTATGAATACGATCTGAGTGTATGCGGAATCGAAAGGTCAAAATTTCTATCGCTATTTATAAAAGAATGTGAAACTATTGCAGTCATTGCAATTGAAAATAATGATAACATAACTGAAAAAGTAGTTGGTTTTGGTGTAATCAAAAAAAGCAATTTAAAGTATGCACTCTTACAACCTATTTATGCAAATAACGACACTATCGCAGAATTAATTGCTCGGAACTGTTGTCAAAAGTTTCCGCAAGCAATGAATGGTATATTAATCTCTTCGTGGGATAATAATTATAGAGCAATTAAGCTAATTGAAAAGCTTGGTCTCAAGTTTAGCTCTGCTGAGCCTCTGCTTTACACTAAACAGTTAACAACAGGTGATACAAGTCGTGTATTCAGTTTACTTACGACAACATTTTTTCCATCATAGAATAGTTATCACTAATCAGTTAATTCATAATTAAATTTCATTTTCATCAATTCAAGACTGAGAAATTAAGTTAAAAAAATAAATGAATAAAAATCCAATGTCTCTATAAATATTATTTCAATTAAATTAAACACACATAAAAAATATTCAGCGCCTGAGCATAATTTGGATTAACTCTTGAATGATCTCAAGCTTGTTATTAGTATTTTTTGTTTGATAATTAGATGAGTTTAAATTTGTTACTTATCATCAGCACTTATCAGATTAGGTTTTTAGTGATTTCTATTGCCATTTAGGAAATCGAGTCAAAAGAAATTTTATTTATTTAAATGAAATAGTTATTTACTCTGTGGAGCCAGAATGAGACCCAACTTATAATCACAATAAGACTCGCGGGAATATATATTTGTATTAAATAGTAGCCCATCGATCGGACGAATTCGATTTCGCACACCAGCCGTGAATAATTACCTAAAAATATAAACAATACATTAAACAAATTCATGAATATATTGTAAGACTGAAAAAAAGCTGATAAATTTTTGAAAAACTGTTCAATTTATTCACAATTTTTTGTTTTGATTGTACATTCATATAGTACAAAATCATATCAAAATTCAAAAAATTTAATTAACGCAAACATATATTCTATCTCATGATTAATTCATTTGAATACATGAAATAAATCTAGAATTTCATTACAACGCAAAACTTTAAGTAATCCTAAAAGACGTTCCGGTGAATTGGATGCAGACATAAAAACAATATTAATTAATTTCATTTGCATTACTCGTGTTCAAGAAAATAATTCCATTAAATATGAAGAGAGAACTAATCAGTTTTCAAAAAGCTTCAAATATTAATGTTTGCAAATCTTTAATGAGAATTATGTAATATTTGAAGCTTTTTCTTCAACAAATTTCAGATTCAAAAGAAAGCTATAAATCATAATGAAAAAAATGTCAAGACATTCCATGAATTTAAAGTGAAAGAGTAGTGGTTTGAAACAGTATATTATACACCTCAGAGTGTTATCGTATAGACTTTTACTGTGTTTTGATATGGTTTCATACAAACAAACAAAGAGATTTTGATATAAAACTGATAGATAGTTCATATTTATCAATATATCTCTATTACCAGTGCTGAGAACTTCCACTTTTTGCATTTGTTTATGTCCTTTAACTTTGAATTGCGGTAATTCGAGATTGTCTGCCAAACCCACTGATCCTTTACCATCGATTCCCCATTTGTATTGAATATCTGCCATTGAATATCCATCTGTTATAAAGTTAAACGAAACAGAATATAAAAAAATTGAATGAATTCAGTACATAAGAAATCTTGCAGTTTATTCTACATGTATATGGAAAGTGAATATTATATATTGTAAATAATGTGCATAATAGTAACTTTTCAATGTACACACTTTAAAAACTCCTTTCAATTGTGCCCAGTCGTCAATTTTATATGACTTATTCTATATAAATTTATAAAATAATGCTTATTATAATTTGAATCTCATAAAAAACTTATCACTAGTGGTCATGACATGTCATTTTGTGATCAAATCAAAGTCAGCCATTTTTTCTATCCATAAAAAGATGTTTTGATTTTTTTATTCATGTGAATTCAAAATTGGAATCACATAATATTCATGAACATTTTTCTAATACTGTAACTGTTCAAAACTACTTTAGCCTAAATTAACAAATTTTCATTCGATACATAAATATATGAATTGAAAAATGTTTCCATTAGTAGTGACAATACAATGATGAGCTATAATTTATTCACAAAATGTATGGTATAATCACTGACTATAAGTTTTCATGAGATTAAAATTGTGATAAACAGTATTTTACGAATTAATATAGAATAATTCTTATTAAATTGACTGTCAGGTTCACTGGAAAGGCCTTCTATTAGTATTTGTATCTTTGAAAGAATTGTAAATCTTTAATATTCGGATATTTATACTCTTTTTCATTTTCATGGAAACAAAAAGATTCTGTAACCTTATAACTTATCTCCAGCTGAACTGAATTCCCTAATAAATGTCTGAAACTATTTTAAAGCTTATTAATCACAACATTTTTTTATTTGAGATAAAATAGTTCGACAACTTTCATGACATGAAAAGTTTTTAATATTTCAAAAACTACTTTCCATGAATTTTCTCGCTGAAGGGCTGAATAGAAATAGTAAACATGAAAAACAACAATAAACAACATATGATAAAACAGTGATCGACATGACAATAAAACAGCAAAATATGATGAAAATTCTCTCTCACTTTCTCTTCCTTTCTTCGCTATTTATTGCATTTATTGATTTTTGTCAGTCCATTAAATAAGTTTTGAAATAATGTGATATCTGAGCGAAAATGTATATATAATATAAAGCTATGTATATATAGAATATTTTACTCAAAATCTGCGTTCAAGCCTTCAAAAATATTTAGGACTAAGTCTAATGAGAATCAAAAAATAAATTAAAGTTGTGTTCACATCTTTTACATAATTTCATAAAGCTATGGAAAAAGTGTCTTCAACACGCATTTAAAAAGACACTTTTTTGTATAACTTTAGTGTGCAATCGTGTGTAGTTTGATTTCAACAGTATTTATTATTCATTTAGCATTTCAGTTTATTGAGACTCTTCTGTTAAAAAAATGGTTTAAAAAGTGTATTTTGCAACTTTTAAGAACTACAGTATTTCAAACAAAAATAATAAGATGTCGCAATTTTATATTAGTTTATATAGAAAAAAGATATTAATTACTTTCTCTTATTTCTTAAATTTTTCAAATCCGTTTTATGATAAGAGTTGAGAAAATCCAAATCTCAAGTGGAAACATCCATTAATCAGTTATAAATCTATAATAATTATTTCTTATTAACCTTTCGTTATTTCAATGCTTCAAAAACGCAGGTTTTGAGAAGAAAGGTTCAGATGAAAACAACTCTCAGGGGAGTACTATTTATAGTAACATTTTATGAGAGAAAGAGACGATCAGATGAAATTGGGAGAGAGGAAAGGGAAGAGAGCGAGAGAGAGACTTATAGCTCTTAATGTCAGTTTATTTTATAGTTTCTCCATTGAACTCATCCTCTGTTCGAATTTCTGTTGTTGTGTAAAACTTCCTCAAAAAAACTCTTTATCTTTTGTATCATTTATTTCTTTTCATATTTTCTGTAACGATAGTATTCTGCAAATAAATAAAAGCTTAAAGTTTTGAATTATATTTCCCCTCATCTGCTTCTTCTTATTCCAAAAGATAAAAATATTATTCTTTACTACTTTTTTCACATTCACTTCTTTCTTATCTTTTTGCCAATAACTTTTAAATCACAAAAATTGATTGATCTGTTACTTAATGCTCATAATATATCTTCAAGTCATCTATTTTTCAGTATTGTAATAATGAAAAAACTTATGCTTTTTTCTTCCCTTAAAGGCATTTAAACTGATGACAGACATTCCAAGAGATAAACATAACTTATAAATATATTCTTTGTTCATAACATATACCATTCTATGAGGATAAAGTTTTTTTTGTTGGTAAACAATATATATTTTGAATCTGAGTATCAGAAATGCGAAAGATCTGATTTTATCCATAGTTCTAATGCTTGATATTATGATAAACAATACGTCACGAACTGTGAAATAAGGATAAGAATCGTTTCCGCGATATGACTACTGGAATCCGTGATTTTAAAAGTAAGGACTTATACTAAACAAATAATAACAATATATTCCCCATGAGAAACCCTATAATAAATGAAACTAGAAAACTGTCAGCTTATTCTAGAAACTCATTATTACAAATGAAATTTTAATTATCAATATTACATAAAAGTGTAATATTTCTTAATTTAAATGCGAATTATTCAACATATCTTGACTTATATTGTCATAAAATATCATTTTCGAGCTATTATACGATATTCAAACATAATATTCTTTCTCATTATTGATTCAAATATAAATGTGAAAACAAATGTATTCTTTCCCTTAAGAACTTTTATTAGAATCAGGATTTGCTTTGTATGCAAATGCAAAACTGTTTATCGTGTTTGGATGTAAATGAGCCAATCTTTTTCAATTTCAATATAAGCTTAAACAAGAGCTAATTTTCTTATTATTTCAAGGAATTATTAAATAAATTCTGTTTTAATGCAAGAATATTCTAATTATTTTGTAAGATTTATTTGCATCTCATTTACATAACTAAAGTTTCAAAATTTCTGTCATTATTTCAAATTCAAACCAAAAACCTATACTTTTTTAGCCCGTGTAATCAAGATATCAATCAAATTGTTTCAGAAATAAAAGGAGAAAGTTTTGTATATTCAACATTTATTGACAGATCTATGATATAAGATCTATTTGATGACAGAGCAAAAATATTACTCAACCAAATATTGTGTAACTGAAAAATATTGTTGTGAATTGTTATTTTGCACAAAAAATTGAATATTAAAAAGTATTATTTATAACTGGGAGGTATTGCTCTCAAATAAAATTAAACCAATTATGAAATAATGAGAAGAATGCACAAAAAATCAAAGTTAAATTTTTCAATAATTTTGTGCATAAAGTAAATCTATGTGACCAATATTGAAATGACAGAAATAATATCTATAGAATGAAAACTATTTAATTAAATTTAAGCTTTATAATAGTAATTTATCGCATAACTCAATTTTTATTTGCATCAATTTGAAAGGTTAGTTGTCTAGAAAAATGCTTTAAATCAATTTGAAATTATTTTATCTAAGAAGTAAAACATCATTCAAACATATGATATGACATATAAACAGATGATATAGAAGTAGTCTCTTTAATGATTGCATATTTCTAACCTAACCTAACATATCAACAATCAAACAGAACCACTATTTGGAACCATTTGATGCACAAAATCATAGCTTCCATAAAATAGAGCGAAACACAGCAGATATTCTGTGGAATGAACTACACCATAACATCTGGCTTTTAGATTTGACTCTTATATTCCTTCAGAGATCTCATACACTAAAGCTTTCTGTCAGTTAAAAGAAGTGAATGCACAAAAGCTAAGCTTCAGTTTTGAGCACATCAGATACGGAGCTTAAACACAAAGCTGTAAAAGATTGTGATTCTTTCATAAAATAAATATGTATTTATTTATTATAATCTTTACAAAACCTATCATTTCAAACATTTTTCTCAAATTTTGATTACATTATGTCTTAGTATAAATATATTCTGCGAGAAATTGTTTTCAAAATCTTAATGAAATGTTTATGTAAAATATGAAGAAAAAATATTCTGAAAAGCCTGAAAAAGACCTATTCTCTGTTTAAATCTTTGAGAATTCTTTTTCATCTTAAATTTGATTCTTTGTTTAAAATGCTTGTAGATTTACGCTTAAAGTGTTTGATGAGTGATATGTTTGGTTTGTTATTAGAAAAATTTCTTAGGATTGAGCGTTAATATGAGATTTGTATTCTTCATGACAGCCACTCATTTATGGCATATCACGAATTTATCAGTTAGAAAGAAGTATATGTTATCAGATATTCAAGTCATACACCATATCATAGCATCATTTTGAGACATTCGGGTGGAGCGCTATATTACCAGTTATTATTAGTGGTATTTCATATAACAGTTGATATAATATGTCTCAAGTTCTTAGTTTTGGATACTCTAAGAATGTATTGCACATGTATTTTCATTATCTCTTTGTGTTTTGTCAAATAGTAATGAGACATCAATATGTCTCTGTCTATCCGATCAAAATACAACCTTTACTTCAGAAGACAACAGTAGAATAGAAGTGTTCCCTGTTTTATAAAAACAACCTTAACATAAAGGCTTAAAAATTAAACTAATTTATTTAAAATATTGATAATTTTCAACTCGATTCACAAAATTTTTTAAAATTTCTGACCTAATTGTTAAAGTTAGGAAAACTTATTCGGAACATTTCATACAGTAGAGTCATAAATATACGAAATTTTTACTATCATTACCGCAAAATGATAGAGTTTTAAACTCCATAAATACATTTTAATGCTAGTTTTGAGCCATATATATTTTGCTTGACTAGTTTTAGCACAATAATTAATGGATAACTTAAATCTTTTTTTAGTAAGACATAAGTTACTACAACCCCTACAATATTCATTAAGGTTTCTCTTCATTTCCTGTGTCTATATATGAAAACAAATGATTATTAGAGCAGCGATTATTAGATAAGTCTTTCAATTAAGTAGCCCTACTGTTAAAGTAGCATTGAATCAAACTATGACTTCAGATTTATTCCTATCTTCTCTCAAATTGATGTAAACTTCCTTTTCATGTTCGATAAGTAGAACAAAAGATAAGTCAGATGTGGATTCTTTAACTTTTTACTATCCAGAAGTGATTATCTGAAATTTTTTATTGTTTTTTCACCAAAATTGGAAAAGTAGATCACGAACTTTTAGGAATGAAATGATTTTACTTTTTTCACATTAAGGATCACATAATGAAAGAGTTTGATATGGAAACAAAGAACTGTATCACAAGCACTTTATTCTGCTCAGAGACAATCCGAGATAATAATACTACTGTCGATACCTTCACAATTAGATTGATTCAGCTTACGATCGAAGGATCTTCTGCTGATTCTTTATAACCATGAATAGTATTGACTTCATGTGGATTCTATTAAAAATAGTCACATCAACTTCTTATTCATTGGACAATCACTGAGTCAATTGTGTTACATTAGGTTTTGATACAGTTTCTTACAATAAAAGCTAAAAGTAGACTTTCATATAATACAATAGACTCACAACTTTCAACTTCGATTGTACAACTCTGTCTGTCCATTGGGAAATATTGTAAATTCATTGGGCAACTCGATGTCACTGTGAGTCTGAAATAAAGTATTAATAACATTAGTTTAATGCAATTTTTTCATTATTATTTGGCTTTTGTATGATTGAAACTTGATATTTGTATGAAAAGAAAATTAGAAAAGAATATCAAATTGATATCTGAATTGGATCTGAAAGAATAGTTTGAGATATTCTTTTCTAATCATATTCAAAATTGAATAACTTGAATATATAGTTATGTATCTAGATTTTCATGACCTCTCAAATGAAAGCTATAATAATTGTTTTTCTTCCAAAATCAATCGATTTAATTCAAATTTTTTCATTTTAAACTTGTTGGTGTAATGAGTTTATTCTCGGGTTTAAGTTTTGAATCCTTAATTAATTGAATGCTGAGTTTTTATAAAGATTTGCTTTGAATCAAGTATTTTCTGTCATTGAGCAGAAATTCTCGATTATAATGGAATGCCTGTATGAATAGAGTGTAAACCCTGAAAAGCATCGTGTGTTTGTGAGTTCTCTTCAAACTAACATGTCATGCGACAAAATGTCTCTGATCTTTCAATAGTGAAGTTCTAAAAAACTAGATTCTTGTTTAGAATACCTAACTTTCAATTGATTGGAAAGTTATTTAAGTGAATGAATAGAAAAAATATTGCAATAATTTTTATTTTCTGTATAAGATTGAAAAATTAATGATTAACAATGAGTTTCAGAATATAAGCTTTGACTTGAGATAAGCCTCAAAGACAAAGAATTATTATTAAAGACAAGCTTAGAGACAAGATTTATTGTTTTCAATACCCAAATGTTCAATATAATAAAACTCAAGTTGAATATAAAAAATTTGAACAATGAATATACTCAAAGAAAATAAGTAAAAAGTAAGGGAAAAGTGATACGAACCTAATTGAGCGCAACACTTCTCCATTAGATCTGATTCTGATGAATGTGTTAGGAGTGGTTGCCAAATGAAATTGAGCTGATTTTTCATTAGCAAAGAACGTGTCGGGAACCCATATCTTCTCAGAAACTTCTGACCCCACATATAACGCTTCAATACCTGGACGTTTCATAAATGCTAGTCTGGAGTCACGCCATGCCTGACGGAAATAGAAATCTGATGTGAAATCCTGTGCAAAACAAAGAAAACCGATTTGGAAATAATTTCTTCAATTCTTTTAATGATGAATTCATATAGTATTCAATCAAATACTTGACCATTTGAACAGCAGATATTGAACTGATGCTAATTATATGCATTGTAACACCAACTTCTACCGGTGGACCTGTCAAATAAAGGTTTATCTTCATTATTATAACTTATTATGCATTTGACTCATGTCAATAATAATAAGAATTTATTTAGCTTATAGTTTATGGAAGTCTAGAAATCATTTCATACAGAATGCTCTTAAAGAATGCTTATCTCTATACAAGTAAACTTAAGTTAGAAAAATTCTAACATGAGTTATGATAACATGCCTTCAGTCAAAATTCAAGTAAAACAATTTTATAACACAAAAACTTGCCTAATTAGCAATTAGAAGCAGTGCTTTTGGCACAAATTCCAAAAGCAAAGTAGCTTTCAAAGGTTTAAATCAAAACAGATAAAAATTTATGATTTAAGAATATTTTCAATATTCAAGCTCTGTTCAAAACTTGAGACATTTTAAATCATTATTTTTGAGACAATGTGTGTTCCACAAGAAAACATGATTTCAGGGAGAATAAAAAGTTATTGAAGTTTACCGTTTACTTGTGTTTACATTGTTTGTGTAGTGTTTGTTCAAAAAAAAGATTCTCTTATTTGGTACAGATGTTGAGAAAATTCTTTTGTTCGTCCGCTTTATATCAAGTGGTTATGTGTTATTTTTGGTGGAAAAAGAGATATCTTAAGGCTTAATTATAGTAACTTTAGTATTAACAATGTTTGCGATTCTCATATAAGATAAAAGTCACTTCTGTTACCGAATTCTAGCATTCATTCACAAATACATAGTAAATACGTGTAGATATAAATTAGAAGTGTGCTTAAGAGCTAAGACCCAGATTTTATCGATCCTATGATTCCTGGATTAAGACTTCGAAGCTTTAGGAATAGCTTTTAGTAAACAATATGAGAAACCTAAACACTGTTTCGGTTGATTTGCCACATTCCTTGTAATTAAATAATAGATAAATAATGGTTTAATACATTTTTAATTACAATCAAAATACTCAACAGAAACACGTGTGAACTCAGTTAATAGCGTCTTGAAAGGCATGTAAGATGATGCTAAAAATAACTTTTCCTTCAAGTAATCTTTTGCAAATTAATAAAAACTCGTTTCCTAGATATCTTTTCTTCTATTTCATAAGAAAGTTCAGAATCTTGTTATTATTACTTTAAATAAAACTTCTCTATTTTCAAAGAAAAACACATAAAAGCATACAAACCTTTTCTCTAAAAATATCCTCAAATAGGAGAGTATTGTATTACTAATGGTTACTATAATACTTTTGTTTCGAGAAAAAACATAACAACGAATATGATAACACCTTAGATTTACATTTTGCCCTTTATTGTTTGCTTTTTTCATTATTGAATTAAGAAAGAAATAGTAAGATCTCATTTTTATCGCCTAAACTGAAAACAGCAGTACAAACAGTGAATACTAAATATAATGATTATTGAATTGAGTGGTTTAATATACGATATAAGTTATACTTATAGAGTTGAATAAACGACATGACTTCGAAACTTTTACGATATATGTTAAGCAAAATATTATGTTCTTTCAGCAGAATTTTATGTTATAAAAAAAATTTGTATTCAATAAAATAATTTATTCATGAAAATAAAATTTTATTCACTATTTTGGGTCATTTGTGAGATAAAGCATAACTTTTTATACATCAAAATTCTATTGTTAATAAAAATAGGTCTGGAATAAGTCTCTGTTTATTTTTAATGGGTTTTTATCATTATTTAGGCTTTTATGGTGTCTTTATTCAAATTTATATTCATTTTGAACAAACTTGATGCTCACTTGCGATTATTATGGCTTTTAATGGATTATGCTTTTCAGATATTTTGATTATACGCGACATATTCTTAATATATTATATTATTTGATTCTGAATAGAAACCCAAAGAGTGTAATGTGTTAATCGTGTCTATCATATAATCTAAAATTTGAATATCTCTGAAAGTATCAAAGTTTAGTGAATATTACAATAATATTAAAATTTGAAATAAAAAATATAATCTGTAAATCATTTCATCAATTTTGATAACTTAAAGCCATTGCAAGATCAGTAAGTTTACAAACTTTCCCATAGTTTGCAAAATATTAATAAAGCTTTCGATTACAGAATAAAACTTTTGCTAAACAAACTTCTTTTCAAATAACGAGAGGTGTTTTCCATCTTCTTTGTCACTCAAGATCTCTGTCTTTGTTCCGATTTTAGTAGTTATGTCTATAATTCAAGTCTTATTAATGATTGTAGTCCTGACATGACATAAAGCATTGTTATTATCATTATTACTATTATGTTACAAATAAATATGTATTTATGTTGTCAGACTCTGATATATGATTCTTTACTTAGTAATAGAGATCAATAGGGGTTAACTTTATTCATATTTTTGGTATGTTTTGAGCTCATTCGCCGAATTCCACATTATAGAAGAAAATATAACATTCATATACATCAAAATCCTAAAGAGTATTATAGAAATCTTGAGCATAGCAAAGGTCTGATGCTTTCGGGGGGAAATATTTATTTCTATGACGACTCAAACAGAGCGGTTCAAAAGCTCATCGGTTTCTCAAATAAT
>JAQFZT010001603.1:0-14450 GCA_034696325.1 Camisiidae sp.
CTGTGTACACAAAAAAGGTGTATTGAGTGAAAGTATATATGTTAAGAACCGGACAAACTTCTGGCACAAATAGTACAATATTAGAATATACAGAGTATTGTTTGTCACCTAAATATTTGTAATAAAGTTAAATATTTCTTAAACAAAAAATGTAAGGGTCCCCCATTTGATATTCTCTGTCCCGTATTGAGAAGAGCCGGAGGTGGTCACCCTTTTTAAGGGTTGTTTTCTCACTTGAAGTGAAAACGTTTAGAGTTCCAACCGATATATTTAAAAGTAAGGTTGCTAATTTACGCGTAAATTACACCTGTAAATTACAGTAATTTACACCTCTAGCATCCTTATTTAAAAGCAAACTTGAGTTGAGGACTACCCAATCAGGTTTTCACAGGACAGTAAAGTTCTGAGAGTAAGGAATGAAGAAATCAGTTCAACTTAGAATAGAGAACAGATGCTTTGTTCATCTATTTTTTAATTTCCTTTCTTTTATGGATAAAATCTCAAACTTCATATCAGGATTTTCTCATAAGTTGTATAAAATAATGTACAGTAACTGACATTAAAATGATGGATTGATACAGGAAACAACTGATGTACAGAAAAGAGTCTGTGGCTATGGTCAGGGTATAACACATCATAATGTACAGTCATTAGACTTTTTGTGTATACAAGTAATCTTAATATCATGTCATAGTAAGAGATCCTAACTATCAAATGCCGTATTATTGTATAAACTTGTCTTGAGCTCTAACACTAAACCTAGACTTACAACGCAATTGAGTAATTGTTTCACAATAGCTTTAACTAACACTTTAGCGTATATGACCTTAACTGTAACACAATAAAGTAATTTAATTATATATTCATTATGTGTTCGTTTCGTATCCATCCATAGCTCTACTTCTGAGCTCTGGCTGTCAACCTTTCAGACTAATTGTGTCTTTCAATTTCGGTTGACTCAGTATTGAAAGGACTTTATATAAAGTGGCATAAAAGTGACTTATTTTGCGTCATAGATTTATATTCTGTATAAGATTTAGGTTACAGTAAATTTGTTAAATGAGTAAAATCGTGGATTTACTAGTGAATTCTTGAATTGACTGGTAAGGTTTGTGCATTCATCAAATAACCTTGTGCATTCATCTCTTAAAGCGTGCAAACGAGAGAAATGCGTTCAAAGTTTCGCGCAATAAATAACTTCATGCAAATCATATATAAATAATTAAATCAATACATTTTGATTCGTCAATATCTTTGACTTTTCCAATTGGAACATACCCTCAGTTTTTTCAAATCAATAAATTATGAGTAAAACTAAAGGGTTTGACAATAATTCAAAAAATCGTTAACTCGTGATTTCATGAATCTACAGACACTACCAGTCATTTCATGAATTTACTGCCAAATATACAAACATATCAACCGAGTGGGAGAAGAAGAGATCTAACAAATAGGGCTTATAGTATACATTCATTGATATGAAAATTTCTTACATGAAACTTCAACATTATCTCAACTTTGAGAACTTTAAGTAAAGAGTTTCTAAAAGACTCAAACATATTGTAAACAAAATTCAATATTAATTAATGAATGAAAGTTTACTATTTTAGTTCTCTTTCATTGATTAAAGTTTTATTGAGTTTAAATTTCAAAACTTATAATCTAGTCATTAGAAAATGAAGGACTCTTTCGAGTGATTTCTTAAATTTATTTTTTAATTTGTCTTTTCTAATGATATGAAAGTTGTTATTGAAATGAAGGTTTCGTTTTTTCTCATACTTTGAACTAACGTTGAAAATTTCACGTAAATTATGATTTTTGGGTTTAAATTACACGTAATTTACGCATAAGTTACAATAGATTTAACGTTAAAATTTTCGTTTTATACTGTAAAATACTGTAAATTTGACAACGTTACTTTGAACTATGATGAATTCAATTTTGAATCATTAATACTTATTATTGGGTTATGCATTAGATCTCTTCTTCTCCTACTCTATTCATATGAAGGCCTGAGAATAATCAGAGCGTTACCAAAATATTTTTCATCCCAAAGGGCTTAAGATATATAAGTATTAAATTAACATTTGATATAAGATCAGAGCTCAGTCACATAGCCTTCAAATTTCCAAATATCAAACATTGTATCTAAAGTTTAGGCTAAAAAATCGAACTTTTTCTCAATATTATGATAACAAAACATTATACACAATGACTATATGAATGAAAATGATATAAGCAGTGCAAAAAAACTGTTCAAACTCTTAGTTTAAACTTTAAGAAAAATGTTTAATATTTTGATAATTTTGAAGGCTATGTAACTGAGTGCTGATCTTATATCAAATGTTAATTTATACCTATATTTCTTAAGCACTTTAGATGAAAAATATTTTGCTAACGCTTCCTTACGCTCAGGTCTTCATATTTTAAAAAAGCATTCAAAACAAATTTCACCACAAGGTATCGTTCATTAAGTACGTATGCAAAAAATATCCATTTCTAGACCCCCTTTATTGAGTACTAGTCCTCCTTCTACCATGTACTGCGTACGCAAAAAATTTCGATATCTGGACCCCCTTCCCCCACCGGTGCGTACGTACTTAATGAACGATGATCAAGTGCTTTTTTTTTATAGATATTTAAATAGATATATCGATCTTCACGCAACCCTTTACTCCAGTTTCTTATCATCTTTAATATGTGATCGCGTATATACAGGCAAACTATTAATTATTTTTCTATTACATTCATACAATCAAATCATATTTGTTTGTTTATAATAATTATTACCAACTCTTATTATAACTGAGATAAATTGTTCGATTAAACTCAAGTTAATTATATAATTTGTTTTTTAACGAACTGAATAATCAACTAAAAGATTGCTTAAAACTTTCAATCAATTGTTTGTTAGAATCATTAATTTGATATATTTCTTGTTTGGTATCTTTAACAATATCTCTGATAATTAATGGATTCATTCAAATGAATGAACTCCTTTACTGAAAAATGCAGCAAAAGATCTTATGAAAGAAATTAGGCATCTATTGGAAAGAGGAATGTAGACCACACTGAAAATACGGATAAATCATAGAATAGGAATTAGCTTATTAAGGATGAGGATTCTTGTTTCAAATAAACTGCTCTGGATATATATGTGCAGTTAAAAAGTAAAAATAACCACATTATTACTTATTATATAATTTGTGAGGTCGCACTTTAACTTTTTATAAACTTGTATTAAAACCTAAGTACAAATTTTTGTAGAAAGTTAAAGCGCAACCTCACAAAGTAATAATAATGTGGGTATTTTCTGAGCTTTTAGCAGCACAGATATCATCTGATGCTAGACTAAGACTCAATTCATGGTCTACACCCTTGAAGTGCTCTAATGAATTGATGTAAAGAAAAACTTTCATAAATAAGCTTTAATAAGAAATTTCGAGGAATCTTTTCATTAAAGTAAATTAATAGAATAAAGGCCTAAAATACAATTCTATTTATCAATTGATTACTCTATTCAAACGAAATCATTTAATAACTTTCACTCCAAAACATATTCTTGAGATTTTTTATTCAACTTTTTTGGGTTATAAAGAAAATCTTTCAAAATCGAAGCTTATTTTATGAGGAGTGAAAATTGGGCTCGATTTTAGCATTACCATTTCAATGGTGGAAAATTCCAATCCTAGTTTTTGTCCCATAGAAACTGTCCGTGAAGTGAAAATGTTTTAGAAGCTCTTCGTCAAGCTTCCAGACTTTCATATTTATTGATAGTTATATTTATAGTTTCAATGCATCAGATATCCTATGATTCTTCTCATAAAATTTCAGAAATATTATATTGAAGTTGTTTGCGAACAAATTCTCTAAAATTAGAGTTCAATTAAATGTGTTGAATAAAAACCTTGCAGTGCAAAAAATCCATCTATTGTTCCAAAAAAATTGACATTTAATTTCTATAGTTTACAGTTACTCTTAAATGAATCGGGCATATCTATTAAAATATATACTTTATTGCAGTACACCTTAAAGTTTTTATAATGAAAAGCTGTTTTATACTGAAATATGTCCGATTGATTTACTCGTAACTGTATAAGAACGATGTATTTTATAAGATGCATGTTTCTGAAGCCTTCAAACAATATAAATGCATAATTCTAATGAAAAGCAAATAATATATAATAATATAGTATACTCAATTAGTTTTGAGCCTCCAGCTATTCACAGGTAATCCTTTGAATTTTTTTTGAAAAACTACAGTTTGATCCATACGTTTTGAAACTATATGTTTGATCACCAAAGGAATTGATTTTCTCACTTTTCAATGTACGAGAAAATTCTTTTGTGATTCAAGTCCTGTCTTTCTGAATAAAAATGATGAATCTCACAGGAATTGACCTTTTAGTCCCGGTCGAAGGAAGGGGTTATTCCTTGACATACAAATGTACCGGAATAAAGTTTATGATACTTTTGGAGGTTTGATTATATAATTAATGAAATATATATTATGGAACCCTATGTTTGAGAAGACTTTGAACTTGAAGGCTTCACAAAAGCTATAACAAAATCGACAAAAGTTTTTAAAACAATTACTTATTAATGATAATCAATTAATTAGAGCATTAAAAACAAGAACAAAATACAATATCAACTCATATTTTATAATCGTTCTCTTGAAAAAAAATTGAAATATTTTGCAATCAATACAAAAAACTGCATTTTTTATTTTCTGAACACATAAGTTATAAGTCATTTTTTGATTTGAAAGTTCTCATAACCCAATGGCGAGGATTTTATAATTTCCAAAAACTGAAAATATTCAATAATTTTTTAGTTATTAGGATTAAGAACTTGAAATTTGACATATTTAAAGCTTAATCATAGATAAAAAAGAAAAATCCCAATGAATGTTGAAAGTATTCGACATTTATATCTAGACTGATGAGAAAGCAACACAATATTCCACTAGAATTCCATCTGAAAATTCCACTAGAGTTTATGAACAGTTTTAAATGAATGTTTGCCCAATGGAATACATTACATAGCAATTGATATGCCAAAAATTTCTAAATCATACTTAGAAAGTAAAGCAATAAGTTTTAATGCAAATGTACATTAATTTGCGAATCTGTACTGTTTCTGACCTTATTAGTAATGCTTAGTTTAATGAATGAATGTTTAACGCTTCTAGACTTGCATTTTAAATTAGATATTTGTCAATAAATTATTCATTGTTGACGTCTACTAACTTCAGAGTTAGTTTCTTTATAATGTAAGCCATATTCTTGCAAAGAGATAATGCAGATATAGTATCGATTATTTTTAAAAAGTTCTACTTATGTAATCATCATCAAAATTAGTAGCATTTCAAACAGCCCAAAAACAAAACGCTCATAAACTTAATGTCCAAAATCTGTTTTCAATCCCATAAATAACTGACTACCAAAATATTTATCCCATTTTCAAACTTGAAAACTCTCAAAAACTAAAATCGAAAGAAACTTAAATATATGAAATGAATAAAATAATATAAAATATTAAGAATACTTTTCTTTTTGAAGACTAGTTATTATACTTACATTGAAGACTAAACACCTGAAGAGTGAGCTGACCTCAAGAACTAAACAATAGTACCTCACGTATTAAATTATATTAAAATTCTTTTTGAAACCTGAAATAACTTTCATTCACTTTTAAGTTTTCATTCAAATAGTTATGATTGACATTCTTTAAATAATAAATAACTCTTTTAAATCTATAATTTACTGAGCAATCATAACAATACGAGATAATTTATGCCTTACATTCGGCTAAAACATAATAGTTTCAATAATCATAACAATTTAACAACTAGTAATCTTTCATGAAACGGATTTTTATAAGATCTTATCATATTTTTACTTATTTAACATCTTTTAAGCCTTGAATATAATCTTAGTTTAGATCGAAAATGTTTAGCTTTAATAAATTACTTATTTTAAGATCAAATTTCACTGTGATTAATAAGATTTAAAATAATAATTAACTTTATTATATGAACGTAAAACTGTGTTGAACTGATTTTTCATTCAATTGTTTATAGTTATTAAAAACGAAGACTAAATTGAGAAATTAAACTTTTAGTCATTTTGAATTTGGACAAAACGAAGTGTAACATCAAAATTATGCTGAATTCATCTAATGGTTCATCCATTAAATAAAGCCAACGAAACCATCCCATATGCAAATTAACTTTTTACAATTTATCAGAAATTTATTATTCACTTCATTTGTTATTTATGATTCAATAAATGAATTTAAAATTTCGATTTCAATATCAAATTTTGAGACTTAGATTGAGTTTAAGAAATACTAAGTCGTGTGCATGAAATATTGCAACACAAATACAATAAATAGAGGGATATTTCAAATTGAATTGGATTTGAAGTACTTTCTTGTTGAATCAAATTCAGTGGTTGTCAGCTGTTATTTGAATTAATGTCAATTTGGACTTTTGTTTGTTTAAGATATGCACTGAAAGCATCTCATCTTCATTTGATTTGAAAGAGTTTTCAATTTTATTCAACTTATAAACGTTTGCTTTGAAAAGGAGAGATAAGTTTAAAAAAAGCTCACAAAAACTCAACTATAATAGAAGAATACATGAAGAATACAAGAATGAAAATATATATCAAATTAATTTTTTTTATAATATCTATAGTGATCACAGCTCTATTCCGTTTTGTTGCTTCTGTTTGTTTTTTATTATAATATATTTTATTTTTTTATTATAGAGAGGACTGAAGATTACAAAAAGCTTCTAAATGTCTTAATTTTCAAATAATTATCATATTTTCTAACTTCAAAATAAACTAAAAGCAAAAGAAATTGAATTAAATTTTAAATTTGTGGTTTGAATAATTAAAATGGAATTAAGTTGAGTGATATTATATTATTTTAGGTTAGGTTAGGTTAGAGGTAAAGCGCTAGGATTGAACGTGTCAAGGTCAAGTCAAAGAATGTGGAAAATATTTAAAGATTAGTTGCATTCCGAATTCCCATATTGTTAAATGTTTATTATTTATTTAAGTCACCCTCACTTTAGCTTATTTTTATTCAATTGAAGTTAAAGTATATATAATGGATATTTCAATACTTCAGAGTAATTCATGATTACATACAGGGCTGAATTGAGTGTTAGGGTTGTAAAATAGACTTTTAGACATTTCAAAGTGTAGTCAAAACACAAAAACTATTCCAAATAATAATCTTAAGCTTTATTATACAACTAAGAAAAGGCTTTTAAAATGATCAGAAAAGATTTGAAACTTAAAACATGGCTCAAAGTAATAAAACAAAAGCTTGAAATAACTGAAAAATGGTTTACTTGTATAAAAATAGTTCAAAATCTGATAGAAACTATACTTCAAATCTATTGAAAATACACGAAATGGGTTCACATAATAATAAGATTATTGACCACTATTTGACTTGTCTTTAGAAACATTTTTGGTATCCATGAGTTATTTTTAATTATTGTATTCAATTTAGTTTTTAAAAACTTTTACTAAATTAAATACTATTTCTCTAAGCATTAATTGCTTTTTTGCAAAACTTATCCATACATATGAACATAATTAAGTTAAGCACATATGAAACCTGTTTAAGTATTTTTTTCATCTTGAATCATGAGCTGAACAAAAATTTGAATACATTAATTTCAATGAAAAGTATTAATGAGAGATTAGAGACTTATGTTTATTTTATTTTTGATCGTCAAACAAAGCGTGTAATTAAATTAAATTATGCTCAATGGAAATGCCATTTATTATTCAACACATTAAATAATTTCACGAAATAATAAACTTAGATCTTTAGTATTCTAATGAGAGCTTGAATAAACAAATTAATGAAGGGAACCGTATGAAAAATTAATAATTACAAAATTCATATCTCATCAATGGTTATGCAACCAATTCTACAAATTACGCCTCAAAGCTTAAAGTATATTAAATTTATATCATCTCAAACTCATAACTTAAACATTATTTTGTATTTCCTGATATCACGTTAGAGCAAAAGGCTATTCTTGCCTTCAGAGCTGACCATTTGCTCCCGAAATTCCAACAAATAAAGTCTCAAAAAATTTTACGTCAAATTTTTGTTTTTAGAAAATAAGAAACAAATATTAATGCATTATTTAAATAAAAGCTTTGCAGAGAATTTTAGATAAAAAATTAAGTTAAAGACTTAAAAATTGCAAAATTTAAGTCATAGAAAACAGATGTTTATTTAAGTATTTGAAGCTTATTCGCATTTTGAGGTTTTAAGATATTGTTTTTTTGGATTTCGAATGGATACTACTATTTCACTGCTAGCGATGATCTTAACATATGTACTTCCGTGCATAACATGTATAAGTTTGAATAGGACTTGCTTTGCAGGTAAGAGGCTTTGCTTTCCAAAACATCGTTAGGAGTTTCAATAGTAGTACAAAGTATGTCCTTCAGTATAGTTGAGACATTGTTGAGCTTATCTAACTTTACCCTAAGAGTAGATAAAAACAAAATTTCTTCACTAAAAACGACTCTATCAAAATACCATTAAAGAAAAATAATCCTAACCTCGCATTAAATAATGCAGTTATACTGATTAAGAATTTTGAAAAAATTATTTAGAAACTTCGCCCCACAGATCCCTCACTCAATCAAAATTGATACTTATATACTGTACTAACATTAGGCCACAACAAAGTATAAAAATTAGGCGCGGTTTTGGGTGGCATCATAAATAAGATCATAATAAAAATCTTTGAAAAATATTAGTTAATTCAAAGTCAGACTTTGAGATTTGGAAGATGAATGTTATTTAGTGCCCATAATGTAAGTTTTGGGTGTAAAATAATGTGTAAGCATATGATGCAAAACCTTAGTATTTAAGCTTTGAGTGAAACTTGAAAATCGAAGTAAAAGTATTTTGACAAAATAAATCACACTCAATGGTATCACTGCTCCAATACATCTCAAAGTCCTGTTTGTCTATGAAATGTTTTATGCAAAAGTTAGAGACTTATCAATCTCGTATCATTAGTGACAGACTAAAAGCTTTTGTAAATCTCTTTAAAAAAAAAGAAAATTTGTCATGTGTTTTGTCAAAATCTAGTCATTCCTCAAGATGAAGGCAAACTCTCAAGATTTAGTATAACTATCAAAACTAGAGTCAATCATATATTTCATTCGATTGTTATAGTTTTGGTAATACTAGTAATTTTTTGAAAAAATCTAAAACAAAACTTCACTCTTGAACAATTTGTCAAAACAATAAAATACTATTCAATCGAATTTACAATTTAATGAATACCGTAACAAAAATAACTTTCTGTCTGAGTATTGTCAAAAATTTCAAATTTAAAAAATAGAATATTATTGAGAATTCTGTTGTTGACAAATTTTTTTTACAAATTCTAAATTTCAATACTATTGAGGTGTTTAATTGTTGCAAAAATTATAAAACATAATTTAGAAGTCTTTATAAATATATTATTGAAATTCCTTAACCATAAACAATTACACCACGAGTTAAAGTATTGAGTCTTATTCTTATTTAGAGCCAATGTTTACTGTAATTTTAGAAATTGATTCTGTTTCAAGATTTTACTCATTTATCCATAAATTTGTTCTCTTAAAACCATCCGTTGTCAGAGTTATATTATAATGTTGTAAACTCACAGTACAGTCATTAAAAAGCATAAGTTATCATAAGTTTTGTAAGTTATTCAAATTGAAAAACTTTCATTAAAATAACCCATTTATTCGTTTTAAATGATATTAAGATCTAAAGAAAGCACAAATTTAACATATGAAATAATCTCAATTAAATTGGTCAGCCAATTACGGTTCAAAAGATCAGATATCATCTTCTGTATGGAATCCAAGTCATTTCATATGAAAATAGTTATCATCATCATTTGGGATATCAATCAATCAAAGTCACAAAATTTTGTTAGTTTTCAAACTCTTATCCATCGATAAATTGGAAAAAACTTATTATTATGAGTCATAACTTTTCTTCGAATGAAAAGTATTTAGAAATAAACAAATAAATGTATATTACAAACTGATAACAGAAAAAACATCCAGTAATACCCCTTTAGGTTCTTTTATATGATTAATTATATTATTGAATTTTTAAATATAAATTTTTGATTAAAAAATACAGTTAAATTAGTTTCAATTAATTTCATCAGAAATACGTGACAATTATTTTATTATAATTTAATTAATTATATAAAAGAATCTAAAGGGGTATAACTGTATCTTGTTTATTTCTTATTATGTTTCTTACTTTATTGTCATTTAGTTTTTAATGAATTAAAAGTTTTGAATCTGAATAATAGCTTTTTCAAGTAATATGAAAATCGAAATTTTTTGTGACTAGAGCTAATTTGATTTCAAGGTCATTTAAGGTTCTTTTTCCAAATCGAAGGCCATATTTCCTCAATGAAAGACATTTATTTTAAAAGCTAAAAATAGTTACAAAGTTGCAAATTGTGACAATATTATTACCTTACAATCAAAAAGTAAGTTAATGAGCCTCAAGTAAGTTAACTACTTTGATAAGTAACTTCTTCACAACACTAGTTATATATGAGAAGATGGCTTTTATTATCTTATACTTAATTTAGACTTGCTTTTACCCGTTATTTCATTACAATGAAGATTTATGGAGCTTGAAGTTGAGTTGTCTCACGATTTTTTCACTCGGTTTTAACAACTGTTGTTAGAGAGACAGACGAGTATATAGTTTGCAATTTTGTCCGTCTGTGTACTTAATTGCTGACAATATAAATCAAGTTTCAATTATAATGTACAAGTATTTAAACATTTATTATAGATCACAATTCATTTTTCTTATACATTATTCATTTAATTAAAGTTTCTGTTTCAAAAGTATTGACTCAATCAATTTTGTCTCATTTATCGATTGCGAATTCAATCTAATAATTGTTTCATAACAAGGGATCGGAAATTGTTGGCGAAACGTTAGGTTAAGTTACACTATTTAAAGCTAAGTTGCATTATGTTTAGTCACATTACAAGTTCTCATTTTGCTGAGTCAGTCTTGTTGTATAATACATTCAGAAATATTATATAAATATGTTTAAAAATATTATATACATCAATATTCAAAATAATGATGTTATCATAGGAGTAATTTTTCAACTATAATATTTCACTTAATAAATAGCAGAAGAATCTTATTTCTAAATCTTTTTTATTTGAAAGCATTTCACTTGATTGCATAACTCAAACATTGTAAGCTCAATAATAGAAGATTTGCAAAGATTTCTTATTCGATTAATTTGAAATCTGATAACATTCTGTATATTAGAAGTCAGTCACGAAAGAAAACTTCCCGATAAGGATTTGATCAGAGTTTGCATTAAGAGATCATATTTTTTAATCCAATTCAATACAAAATTCATTTTTTCAACAGCAATATAAATATTTTAAGGGAGGTTTTCTTCGTTATTTCATTCTTCATCTCTTTTAATTATTTTCAGTTGTTATTTATAAGACATTATAAATTAGATTAATTTTCTATTAGAATATTCTTAGCGATTCTCTTCCTAAAGCTGCCAAAAATTTAGACAAAGTTTCAATCGATAATCAATCATATTCTGTGATAACAATAAAACTGTTGCTGTCATTTTGTGATTCGCTTGAATACTCGATTCTGGTAACGACAGGCCATAAGGGAATGCTCTCTATGTGACACATCAAAAACTGAAGATTAAAAATATAAATTGAAGATATTTTAAATTCAAAGCTGGCGTAACGACTTTTTCGTTAAGAAAAGTATTGAAAAACAATTTTAAAGGAGGAACAAAATGTTTAACAAAAAGTTGAATTTTATCAATAAAGCGCTAATTTTTGTCGAGTCATTTTTTGATGCAATGAATAACTTTTTAAGAGCTTTACTGAATATCTATTGGCTTTTTGGTAATATTCTCATTCATTCTTATATCAAATGTTTATTCACATAATATTTAAGGCCATTTAAAGATAATACTTTCAACTGAGGCTCTTTTCACTCTCAGGTTTTAAATGAAATCAATAATTAATTTTCAAAATTTTTTTCCAAATATTAAATATAAAGTATTGTTTATACGTTAGGTTAATATTATTTTAATAGTGAGTGAATAAATTTGGTATTGAATTGCTTTCATGATGGCTGTCATAAGAAGGCGAAGTCAAAAACTTGAAAGCGAATCAGCTCTACTTTTAACTTTTATCCATATTTTCGATCAAATTTTCAATACTGAAGAGCAAACGTATAGTATAATATAGTATTTATATCAAGCTAAATGAGTATTTAATATTCTCTCAGATCTTTGCGATCCAAATTTGATAACACATTCAATTTTGAAGCATTCAAAGAGTGTAGAAGACATAATACATGTATTAACAGTTGATATGAACATAATTTTAGTGCCCTTGTTATTAATGTTGTTTTGCATTAGTTATTATTCTTCCAAAAATTTGCAACATTTCCATTAAATATTCTTGATTAAATAGTTAAATTTTTTCTTAATATAGAATATACGAAAATTTGCTATAATAACTGTCAAACTCTTCAATATAGAAGAATAATGGCAAAAAACTCTATCTTGATTTTCATTCTATATAATTAAGCAAAATCTATAAATCACATTATGGTTGTTCAAAATGCTATTTTGGATTATTCTCGGAAACTCAATGAAAATGTTCTCATTATTCATTTCATAATTCTGACTGTTTTCAGACTATTTGCGTCTAAAGTTTGAGTCCTTGATAACAAAATGTTACTAATTTATGAAATATTATTGATTGACTTT
This sequence comes from Camisiidae sp., assembly GCA_034696325.1. Classification (NCBI taxonomy): domain Eukaryota; kingdom Metazoa; phylum Arthropoda; class Arachnida; order Sarcoptiformes; family Camisiidae; species Camisiidae sp. The sequence goes on from JAQFZT010001603.1 coordinate 12,860, forward strand.
TATTAATAAACTTAATGCAAGTATAAATATATTTCAATAATAATGCGATAAATTATTTATAAATTAAAAATACGAATAAATAGTTTATACTATACTAGTATCAAAGTTATGCCTTATTTCAAGATTAACTTCTAAATAATACTCAATGAAAAAATTCAAGTTTTTTTGTAGGTTTTGTGGTCTTATTCAATAATGTTTACTTATTGACATTCAGAAGAAATAATAAAAAATGATAAAAAGTTATAAAAAATAATTCTACAGACAAACCTCTAAAATCATGCAATAAGGACCTGAAAATTATCATGTCACTTTATAGGTTGGGACTTTATGGGGTGAAAAGATTTCTCAGAACTTTTTTGACATATTACCAATTAATCAATTGAGTGACTTCTTCAAACTTAGATATAATAATTGCTCTAAAGGTTAATTTGAAATGATTTTCAGATTTACTGAGAATTATTCTCTACATTTTGTATTGAATTTTCAATTACAGATAAACACAAAGTTGAAGGGTTTATTCTCGAAAATAAAGCCACATATTATTCAATGTTACTTTAGTATAATGTTAACCTCCAAGTTTAGGATTCACTAAACTTTATACAAGTTGTGACTTTACTGAGGCTTTCATTTTACAAAAGTTCATGTTTCAAAATCAAATGGTAATAATCAAAGCCTACAGCTTTCACTCTATAATACTAGTTATCTTTGATTTTTAATAATGTAAAATTGGATGTATTAGGGGTCGCTATTTTCGGGAAATGAGATACTCGAGTCTCGAAAAATTACAGTATTTTTTCCAATTATGTCTCAGTCGTGTCTAAACTATCTCTTCAATTCTTCATAACATAAAATACTTTATTTTTAAATTTGAAAAACATTAAGAATTTGCAATTGATTTTAAAGAAAACTCAATATTTTAGTAAATATTCACAGTTTATTAACTTTGATTTCAAACTAGTTTTTATTTCTACTTATATTAAAACTTTAAAAATAAAACTTGAAGTTAATTTTTCCTGAAATAATTCTCAAATCCAAATATAAAATTGAAAGAAATTTAATTTGAAGACTCGAACGAGTCTCTGTTACCCTGAGTCGGCACCCAATAGCGAGCACTAATGTACAGTATATTGAATTTTAGTGCTTCTGGAAAAGTAAATTTATGAAAATTAAAAAAATATTCTAATGAAATTTATTTAGTCAATAGGAAAATCTTAGAAATATTCCGAATGAATATTAAATAATATTAAATTTGAAGAATAAGACTCCTGAATACTCATAAAAGGATAAAATCCTTGTGAAATTAGGTTATATCTAACTTAAAAAACTGAATAACATAACATAAAAGCCTTAGGACTACTTTATATATCTATCTTAATATATATACTCATTGAAAGATAAATGTTGGATAGTTACCGAAAACAACCACTGGAGCGTCTGTTGCCAGACTTGAGGGGTTGTTTTCTGTTACTTCTACATATAAATACATGTTTGGTCACTACAAGTGCATTTGTTCTTATACAGGGTGTCTTTTATTTGACTACGGGATTATAACTGATTATAACTTTTTTGTTTCGAAATTTCGAAAACTGTA
>JAQFZT010001604.1:0-14448 GCA_034696325.1 Camisiidae sp.
CATAAATAAACTGAAACCAAATGAAACTTCAATTAAATGAAGAACAAAATCAAATAAGTTCATCAGCAAAGTTAAAATGAAATGTCTTAAAAAAGACACTCAATTTAATTGTTTCAAAAGTTTATTATTTTAAAAATAGTAGTAAATCTATCATTAAATCTGTAGTCCCTTGAGATAGCTTTGAATCAAAGACTTAAAATGAGAAAAATAGTCTTAATTTATAAATTGATTATATGTTTTGATTCATTTAATATAGTCATTGAATTGATTTGGTTTCAGTTTATTTATGGGTTGGAAAGTGGGATAAATTTTTTGGGAATATGTTATTGAGGGGATTGAAAACAGGGTGCGAGCAAAGTGAGAACGGGCAAAAGGAGATGCTCCCATTCATTTTAGCATTAAAATAGTCTTAAGTCCGAGTAAGGTCTCTCTCAATGATATCAACCAAAACAACTTGTTTTTACTAATTATTATAACCAAGGATTTTAATATATCAGGTAATAAAGCTCTGTCTTTTCTTATTTTTATTGCATTAAATATCCAATTCTTTCAATCAGTTTAGACAATAATATAAGCTTTTATCACAATTATGCACAAATCTATTCAATAAATTCAATTCTTGTTTCAAGTTATAAATTAGAGCTATTCATCCATTCATACAGGTATTAAAAACAGAAGTTCAGTTCAGAAGTTAACTCAAACTTCATATTCTGGCAAATTTTGTTTATCGTTCGAGTTTTATAGTTTCATAAATACTTATTTGTAACTTATGTGTACTTAATTTCATAGCTATTGATAATTATACATAACAACAAAAGGCAAAATATATTGAAAATGAATTCTTTTAAAGACAGTCAGATTATTTGGATAGATATATAATAATTATTATGGCATTGAGCCAATTTGCAACTGTACAGCATTGCAATCAATCATCTGCTTTATAATTGAATAACAAATTTTATTTCACATATATATGTATGATATTAATAAACAGCTCATTTTTTAATCTACGGAATAAACATTCTTAAAAAGATGTCTTTTTACAATTACTTATTTCATGAAAAAATTACAATTAAGTGTTTATTTAGATTCATGTTTTATAACAATATATAAATTAAAATTTTTCATCAAAATCGAGAACAATCTACTCTTTAAGATGAGTTGTCAGTTAATATTTTGATTGATAGGACATATGTTCAGAATAACTATAACACGTCAACTTTAGGACAAATTTTTAGGTAATATCTATCGCGATATCGTTAGTGAGTTAAACACTTATTCACACCGTATGAGAGTATACCTTATATAACGAGAATTAGCTCTTAATAAATAATATACAATAAATTAGTTCTGGGAATAATCACAGAATCATCAAGTTTTAAAATGAACAAAATTTATTTTTTCTTAATCATATTTTTAGTTATAAAAATCGTTTTATCATCAGAAGCAGAATCTGAAGCTGTTGTGAAAGAAAAGAAAGAGTCTGATGTGATTGATTTATCAGAAAATGACTTCAATTCATCGATAGCTAAATACAATACTATATTAGTAGAATTTTATGCTCCATGGTGCTCTGCTTGCCAGAGTCTCGAGCCTAACTATGAGTCAGCAGCTCATCAATTGAAGAGTAATGATCCGCCGATTTCATTGGCTAAGGTTTCACCGTTTATTACAATTCTCTTTTTGTGATTTTTATCAATAATTATTTGTTTTTTCCATTTTAATACACAGTACAACTGCGATACAGATGAGGGCAAAAAAGTTTGTAGAAATGTTGGAATTCAAAGTTTTCCAACTTTAAAAGTATACAAAGGTTTGAATGAATCAGAAGATCAATTTGTTTAACATAAAAAACTTTCTTAATTTAATGCATTTCTTAACTTATCATTTTTTGAAAGGGGGTCAATATTTCTATGACTACAAAGGAAATCGTGACACAGATGCTATTGTTGAGTATATGAGACATATTTCGAAGTCAGCCTCAATTGAATTCGATTCCCTCAAGAAGTTAGAGGAAACTCTCACTAATGCCAAAGAAGTTATTGTTTTGGGTATATTTAAAAATGATTCGCCTCAACAAAGTTTACAGAATAGCTTTAATAGAGCCGCTGATAAATTGCGAGATAGAGTAAGCTTTGTGAATGTCTTCACTGATTCAGTTTCTGGTGTTTATAAATTAAAATTATTGAAAGATTTGAAAGAAAAATCATCGAATGTAATACTTATTCGGCCGTCACATATGAGAAATAAGTTTGAATCTCATTATGAAGTTTACACATCGGGCGAAATAAAGGATTTTATTGATAATAAATTTCACGGATTGGTTGGTCACAGAACTATTGATAACAGATTAGATTTCAAAGTTCGTATCACTTAACTCACAAATTTACTGTTCAATAAATTTTTATCATTTTATTTTTAGAGACCAACTATTGTTGCTTTTTATGATGTTAATTATACTAATTATTCGAAAACTACTAATTATTGGAGAAATCGTGTGCTTAAAGTGGCTCAAAATCATAGAGATATCACTTTTGCAATTTCTAACGGTAAGGAATTTGGCGGAGAATTGAAAGATTTTGGTCTTCAGCCCCCCAAAAAACGTGATTCCGCACCACTTATCGGTGCACGAGATAAGGATAACATGAAATACGTTATGAAAAATAATTTTACAATTGAAGAGTTTGCAAAGTTTGTGGAAGACTTCAAGAATGGAAAATTAGAGCCATACGTGATATCACAAGAACTGCCAACAAATAATTCTATTGCAAATGTAAAGGTCGCGGTCGCCAAAAACTTCAAGGAACTGGTGCTCGATTCTGATAAGGACACACTTCTTGAATTTTACGCCCCGTGGTGTGGACATTGCAAACGACTTGACCCTATTCTCGAAAAACTTGGTCAGAATTTAATAATATTTGTGATTCCGAAACTTTTTGAAATCTATTTGAAATATTTTGTTTTAAATTTAGGAAAAAAGCTAAAGAATGAGCCCGGGGTACAAGTTGTTAAGATAGACGCCTCTAATAATGATGTTCCGGCACTTTTCAAATTCCAGGGCTACCCCACCATCTATTGGTATCCTAAAAATAAACAACTCGAGACTTATGAGGGAGAAAGAGAACTTAAAGACTTGTTAAAGTTTGTGGCAAAACATTCTTCTAATCAATTAGTTGCTTATAATCGCGATGGAAAGAAGAAGAAAGTGGTTAAAGAAGAACTTTAATCTCTTTCTCATTCATTTTGGAAGCATTTAATAAAATCTCAAAATAAATTTCTTTAGAAATTGGCATTTTTTTATTTTTATAATTCAGATTTACTATTCATTCAAACAATAAGCATATTATATCTCGAGTCAGCTCAACAAGTATTTTCAGATTAAGTTTGTTTTCCTCTTGTGAAGATTAAGCGAAATTAAAAGTTTGAAGATTAGCTTAAGTCAAATCTAGTCAAATTCAAAATATCGTAAGCGAATCAACACTAGTTTTAGCTATACTTTTATCAAAAGGATTTAAAATTGTCATCACAAACTTGACCCTTGAATTTAGGATTCAAATTCAAACCGAGAAAGTTTGTTAACCTCTTAATTCTGAAATCTTCGATTTGAATTTAAATCCTAAATTGAAGGGTAAAGTTTGTGATGACAATATTAAGTACTTTGATATCCCATGATTTGTAGCCCAAAAGACATTAAGATTTATAATCTGAAAAGTGAACTAAAATATTTGAATGTTTCGCTTGAGACATAGATCTAATAACTGATTTTAGGTTGAACTTATGGATCTGATTAACGTTTGCAAACGGGAGCACTACGATTCGCCCGCGCACGTTTCGTCCGTCCACGATTCGCTGCACCTTGTTTTCAATCCCCTCAATAACTAATTTATTTTAACTAAAATATAATAAAAGAATGAAAACACTAATAAAACTGTAAATTAAGACTATTTTCCTAATCTCGAAAACTTAACATTATAGATTAAATACCAGAGCTATCCCTAAGGACTACGTGACCCGAACGGATCTGATAGTAAATACTTTTTGAAACAAAGGAAGTCAATATGACTTTCATTCTCTTTCAAAGTATTGATTGAAATATTTTTTCATTTCTATTAAAAATGAACAATTGAATATTTTTTGTAGATCAGTTGATGCAGTTCTGATAAAGATACAAGTTGTAATGTTAGGTTTTATTTAATTAATAATTGTTATGTCAATAAAATACAGACAATTTTAAATACAAAATTTAATTACATATTATATTCTTGATCTTAATTTGGATTTTCATCATTTCTAAAATCTTGACTGTCATTATCAGCTTGTTTTTTGATAAACAATTACAATTTTCTTAAAAATAAACTTTTGAAATATAATTAAGTACGTTATTAAAACGTTGTTGATGTTCGCGCTGGCATTCAATTCTCAATAGAGGTATAGTTTGTGAACTGACACTCATTTAATAAATGAAAGAAAAAGTTTGTACCGAAAACCTGATAATGATTTTATTGAAAAATTAAATTAAAATATAAACTAGAAATCAATTTATAATTATTAATATAAAAACACAACTTTTGATGTTATATTAGTTATGATAAGATAATATCCCAGGAATTAATTAAAATTTTGTTCTAAAGCTCCGTCTTTCCTTCCTTTTTATTTGCCGATCGATCATATCCTACCAACTCATCGGTTGAATGTTTTGATATGAATTCAACGAAGTCTTTGACTTCTCTGCCTCCTTCATATTTTTTGGGTGACTTGCTCTTAGGATACCAGTAGAGAGTTGGGAACCCATGGACTACGAAAGGCGAAGGAACATCATTAGCGGTGGCGTCCATTTTAACGATTTGCACTCCCGGCTCGTTCTTAAGTGCCTGACCTATCAATTCAAAAAAGTATACATGAGTTAAAGGAATTAAGCATAAAAGTCAAATCAATATATGAATAACAGTTAGTCGTCAGTCTGGAGCGGTACAGATGTCGTCAATTGATTTCAGACCCGTCTTGATTAAACTCATCACTTTTTAACTGTCATTTAAACAACTCATTAGATAATAAAGACAAATACAAACCTAATTCTTCGAAAACAGGCGCCAATTTCTTGCAGTGTCCACACCACGGCGCGTAAAACTCAATCAAAGTGTCTTTATCTGAATTAACAACCAATTCATCGAAATTCTTTCCGACCGCAGTCTTCACATCAGCGCTATCGTTATCAGCGGGCACTTCTTCTGACTTTACAAATGCTTCTAATTTTCCATCTTTTAAGTCATTGACGAACTTTTGCAATGAGTCGACAGAAAACTTTTCTTTTAATATATACTTTTTGCCGTCTCGATCGCGAGCACCCACAACAGGCACAGCGTCCCGATCCTTTGGAGCTTCCAGACCATACTCTTCTAATTCACCGGCAAATTGTTGCGCATTAGAAATGGCAAAACTTAGATCTTTATAATTTTGAGCCACTTTAAGCACACGGTTTCGCCAATAGTTAGTTCCCTTTGCATTCTTGACATAATCGACATCATAGTAGACAATAACGAGCGGAGGCTATGATAGTAAGAAAGATACTGATGAAGTGACTGTAAGTAAACTAACTATAAGGGAATTATATTAGAAGAGATGTATTGCTATTTTATCGGCACAATTGCAACAATTAAGTAGTGCTCAATTGCTTCCTATAGCTTTTTAATTAATTTTGGTCTAAATGAATAAATTCTGGCACTAATTTAGCAAAAATAATACTATAATTAGTGTGGCGAAGACCTCATCATTCATTACTATTACTTATAATACAAACCTTGAAATCTTGATTATTATTTTGAGTTCTGTGTCCAACAATTCCATGGAAGTTATCCTTAACAAAGAGATCCACATCACCAGAACTATAGACCACTACATTAGGTTCGAACTTATTTTTCATTTCATTGGGTCGAATGAGTAGAATAGTTGGCGTTTTCTTCTCTTTCAAATCGCTTAAAACCTTGAGATCAGTCGCATCAGGAACTGCTTCAGTGAAAACATGGCCAAAATTGACAGATTCTCTCAACTTATCGGCCGCTTTGAGAAACTTTGTTTGAAGTTCAGACTTATCGTCCTTTTCGAAAACACCCAAAACTATCACATCTTTAGCCTTATTGAGTGCTTCTTCTAATTTGGCGCGACTTTCATATAGTCTGGAAGCGGGTCCTACTTGTGATCGCATGAATTTGACAATTCCATCGGCATCTCGCGGACCGTTGTATTCGGCAGCAAATTCACCGCCTTTTAAGAGTTAGATTCAAATTAATTTCTTTGAAACCAATTTTATTTCTATGAATCGATTAAAGACATTATTTATGGCCTCAATTGGAGGCCATAAATAATATTGACTTTAATCGATTCATAGAAACACAAGATAAGGCAAATAATGATAGACTTGTTTGCAAAAACAGATAACAAAAAAGCGATTATTTAACATAAGCTCTACTGCCATTTGTTAATAATTGTATAAATTATAAGAGCATACGTTCAACACTTGAAACACATTTTACTTAAATTTGTTAAAAACCTGTCGAGTAATTAATTAAACTTTTAGCGCATAACAAGTCTATCGGTCAAAATGCCTTTTAAGGCAAGTCTAACAATAGGCTTAAGAACACGTGTTCTTACTCTACACATGCTTTTTATCAGTTAAAATCAGTTTAATGTTAAAATAAGTGTCTAATTGTATGAAAAACTTTGAATCATAAAATATTAGATAAAGACGTGATGTTTGACTTGTATGATTGCCATCAATAAAATAAACATTAAATAGAAATTAAATAACAAATATCTAACGCACAAAAGAGACAATTGCTTTGCAATTTTCGGAGAAAAATAAGAGCATAAAATGATAAAAAGTGAATAAAAGTTCGCAAACCTTTAAAAATCTTAAGCGTTGGGTAACCACTAACGCCATATTGAGAACAGGTATCTTTTCCGCCATCACTGGTGCAGTCAACCTGTGAATAGACAAAGGAATGGTTAGATATATGAAAGATATATGAATGATATGCAAACCTTAGCCAAAGGAACGGGCGGGTCGTTGTTCTTGAGTTTGGTGGCGGCGATCTCGTACTCGGGAGCTAATCGTTTGCAGTGTCCACACCAGGGGGCGAAGAACTCTACCAATACTGTGTCGTGTTGTCCAATACTTCCCTTAAAATCTCCGTCACTTAAATCTAACACATCTGAACTCAAGACAGTCTTTACTATTGCTATTATTGTCAGTAATGATAACGAAATATTTATTAAAAACATGCTTTCGGTTTAGTCTTTATGTAAATTTTACAATTAATAAATTATCACAATATTTATAAATTACACACTTTTTTATTACTACTTTTCACCAAATTTTAGTTTATATTAATTTATGGTTTTATTGTATATTTGATTTAATAAATAATTTCTATCGAGTTTAAGAGTAAAAACTCAATTGACTTAAAATGAAATTTTGTTAAAACGACGACAACTTCTCTCACAAATCGCCGGCTTTTATCTCTAGTCTATGAGTGAAATTAACTAAAAATAAGTTGACGTGTAATTCAATGAAAGGCTGAACACAATGAGAAGTCAGAGCTATTTTAACATTAAAACTTTCAAAACCAATTAACTGACAAGAATGCCATACATTAGAAATGAATGCAACAAAATTATGTCAATTAAAAGGTTTTCCATAAACAAAAACTGCGAGTTTAGCAATACTGGGCGTAAACCATCCATGAAAAACGTCTGAAAAACATGTCATTTATTGAGAATCCATTTAATACTCTTTCCTTTTCCTCTTTAATGAGAGATTTGAAAAACGTGTCAAACATTGCGTATTATTTTAAATAATTAAAAACCATTGTTTGACTGAACTATTAATTTAAAGAATGGGTCGAAGGCCTGCCCGATGTTATCGTTACTGCAAGAACAAGCCGTACCCGAAGTCCCGTTTCTGTAGAGGAGTTCCGGACGCGAAGATCCGAATCTTTGATTTGGGCCGAAAAAAGGCAAAAGTGGATGAACTGCCACTTTGTGTACATCTATTGTCGAATGAATTCGAACAGATATCAAGTGAGGCACTAGAAGCGGGCCGTATCTGCGCTAATAAATACTTGGTTAAGACATGCGGTAAAGACTCGTTTCACGTACGCATTCGTGTCCACCCGTTCCACGTGTTGCGCATCAATAAGATGTTGTCGTGTGCGGGCGCTGATAGACTTCAGACTGGAATGAGAGGTGCTTTCGGTAAGCCTTTGGGAACTGTTGCGCGTGTCGACATCGGTCAGCCTCTCATCTCTGTCAGAGCTAAAGAGAGTAATAAAGACAATGTCATCGAAGCCTTACGTCGAGCGAAGTTTAAATTTCCCGGACGTCAGAAGATTGCAGTCTCTAAGAAGTGGGGATTCACTAAATGGAGTCTCGAAGACTATGAGGTCATGAGAGCTGATGGAAGACTACAGCCTAATGGCGTTTCGTGTCATTACTTTCCAAATCGTGGGCCGTTTAAAGTTTGGGTTAAAACTCAGGAGACTTTAAGAAGTGCTGAATAGAAATTTTGTAATCTTTCTCTGATTTATCAATAAATATTTGTTTGAAGTATTTTTGATGACATTTTCTTCAATTTGCGGCTAAAGCTAAATGAGTTTCCCTTAAAAACCAATATTTGATGCTTTAATATTCAATTGAATTTCTATTAAACATTGTATTCGAAGTTTTCCTGATTAAGAATAAAAACTCAAATTAAACTCATCGACAGTATTGAGGACTAAAATGCAAACTTAATTTGAAGCTTAGTTTTTATTATTTAAACAAATTAGAAGAGCTATACTTTTGATTAGTTTTGAGAACTAATTAATTTGGTCTGAACTAACATTTATGATAAACTTTTTCATACAAATTAAACTCTATTTGAGATAAATTGCCGAAACTATCTAATCAAAACATGTTATTCTGAGAATTTGCGAGTGCATAGACTTCAGTTTAAATCTACAAAATATGATAACTATTACATTGAAAAGATATAATTTTTATTACTTTCATGTAATGCTAATTCACTCATATTAACAGACGTTAGAGACAAATGAAAAATATTTCGTAAGACTATAGCCTTGAACTATAGAATGAATGCAGACTGAGTTGGAATCCAATTAATATTAAACATTGTTTAAAATCACGAGTAACTTGTGTTTATAACTTATTTTTAACCTCTCAAATATAAAATCCATTTATAAGTTCAAAAATCAAAGTTCAAAAATTTATCAATATTTTCATTCAGATCAATGTGTTTTAAAACTGATTTTAAATATTTTCAATTTATTAAAATAAGTAAATCATTGAAATGCAAACAAATGTCAAAATGATATCCAATTAAAAAAATTGTTGGCATTAAAAATGAAACCATTAATTAAGGTTCAGATTAATAATAAAAGTAGAAAAAACATTAAAAACTTTTTACAAACTATTTATAACTAAAATATATGAATGAAATCATGTTTGAAAACGTGAATTATTGAGAAAAAGTAAATTATTTGTTATCAAAATCTTTCATTTGATAGCTCTTGATATGTGTCTGTAATCTGCGAATCATTCCATCGTATGTTTCGTTAATGAACTTTAATTTAATCAAAAGATGTTTCAATTCGTGATCACAATTGGGCACAACTTTCTCCACATTAGACTCAATACAATCATTATCTTTATTCATGTATTCCATAATTAGCTCTGTATTCTTCGTGTTCTTCGACTGATCCAAAACTTCATCCCATATTAGGTTTTGTTGATAGAGTTGTTTGATATAAAAGATCACATTTTCTGGTATTTCTTTATTAATACCATTGCTTTCAATACAATTGTCATCTTTTTTAGCATTTTCTTCAATCATATCATCATTTAATGACTTATCGTTTGGCAAAACTTCAGGCTCTGATGGCTTTTCAGACAACTCTTCGCTATTCATCTTATTTAACAATTTTAAATTCAAATTAAATATTTATTAATTTGGTTTACAATTTAATATTTTAAATTTTATCAAATATTTTGTTATGATTTCGCGCTTTTTTAAGTAACGCATAACTCATTCATAAAATACGTTCAATTTTGTCATCAAAATATTTCAATAAAAAGTTTTTAATTCAATGATTTTAATTTAATGATTGCTTTTAAATACAGAATAAAAATAAATTTTTCGATAATTAATGAGTAAGAAATGATTACAATATTTTTAAACCAATAATAAAAATAAATGATTAATAAGTTTTATTACTTAAAGTGAAAATAATGTGACGAATGACTGAAAAGCATAGTGTCATCTGTTATGAAAACAGAAAAACAATAACTATAAGTATTTTAATGTGTTTACAAAACTATTTGATTTAAATTTAAATTTTAGTATTTTATATAATATTGATTTTGATGCAAAATTAATGCAAATAATGTATGTTAAATAGTGCTAAATGTGATCCTCATTTACAATATAATAAATAAATAGTTTGTAATTGATATGAACTTTGAATCGATTTATAAATAGAGTTTAGAAATGGTTTTTCGTATAATTTATCGTATTTTTATGAATCGTTTCATTAATAACGAAGAATTAATAAATCGTTTGTCAGAATCTTATCCAATACGAAGAGCTGCACAACTGGTCTCTTATGCACTACTCCGAAGCAGACAATCCATTAAAGATAATGTGTTTAAGACGCAAATTATTGATAACTTTAAGCCAACAAATAATCCTTTGACACGATTTAGTCAACGATTTACTCAAGAATTTAGAAATGAATTAAATAATGCAAAAGAACAATTCAAACGAAAACAAAGATAATAATTGATTATTATGTCATTTATTTATTGTTTAGGTTTTATAGTCTGTAATTAATACCAGTTAATGGATTAGTTATTATTGTTATTATTGTTAATATTTTCAATAATTAATCAATAAATATTTGCAGTTTTAGAGAAAATTCATTTTAAAAAGTTTTCCTTACGTTTAATCTTATTAAAAGTTGATCTCAAATTTTTTTAGTTCTCATTTGAGTTACAGATTTTTTTCAAAGTCTTTCATAAATATTTCTGATGAAGAAGTTTTGAAAACCATAGTTTAATAGCGAGAACTTTGTTTTACTATTGATTGAGAAATGTTCACATTTAAGCTAAAATCAAATTTTCAACTTTTAGTTGTTGGCAAATCTTATATTTATTTTAAAATAGTTCATATTTTCAATGTTAAACAAAGTTCTCGCTATTAAACTATGGTTTTCATAACTTTCATAACAGTATTTATGAAAAACTTTGAAAAAAACATTCAAAATAATGATTGAGTTATAGATTTGATATAACTTTTGAAACAGATTTAAATAACTTGTTTTAAATTGATTTTTTGATTTAATAATTGATTGTACATTAAAAACGGATAATTTTGTGATTAGTTTTGCTCAATATAAGGACTAAACACTTGAAATTATTGACTTGAAAATTTGTAATTAGGGTGAGATAATTGAGTTTCAACTGTTTCCAGAATCGGTCTTTGCATTAATTATCAATTACTTCCTATTCATAAGAGATTTAGATTTATTAAAATATAATTATAATGAGATCTCACTCATCAATATTTATTATACAAAGAAAAATAGTGTGAGAAATAAGTTATAAAAACATCAAATTTAGCTGTCCTTCAGGTGAGTGATTAACGAATAATTTTACAATATTTCGTTTCAGCTGAGAATCTATGACAACAAAATCTCATGTTAAAAGGCATTTAAAAATAATTTATAACAAAAAAAAATTAAATGATATCTTATTTGAAGAAAATATGAGATTAAGTAGTTTTTGAACTGCTTTCAAACCTAATGTTAGTCAAAACTGCTGTTTATATTCAAAACTAAACCTACTTTTAGGGACTACTTTAGGGACTACTTTAAGGACTACTTTAGTTGAGAAGAAATTACGGGTAATTCAAGTTAATTAAGATTCAATAGCTATGATTTTAAAAACAAGGCTTAAGTGAATTTTGTTGAAGTTTATGACACATAGATTTATGCGAATTAGTTCGCGAAAGTTTTATGACTTTATAATTTGATATTTTGATTGAACAATTATTTAAAGATTACATAAGATATCAACTTAAACAGCCAACTTCTATAAATAGTTCAGCTTTCAATAGACCCAAATAGACCATGAGATCCAAACACGCAATTCATTATTTGTATTCTTATAGCTTTAGTTAATCATTGTCTTGTTATCACTTACTTTTCATCCATAGATTTATTTCTATGTCTTTTATAGAGTTCAAAACTATTTCAAATTAATACTAGATTTTTACAAAAATTATATTCACTCTTATCCTCAATATTATTAATTCATATTAATATGTTTTCAAGTTTTGCGTTCAATGTTTGGAGAAGATAACGTTGATTAAAACTTTTTCTATTTTATATAAATTAAATTTATAAAACTTGTTTTCAACTGACTATTTCTCATGCTATGACTTTCTTTGATTTCCGGCTTAGTTTGTAAGCTTCACAAGTCAACAATTAAACAGTTATATTGATAAATAATCATAATTAGTGAAGAACGTGCAATGAAGCTCTTTTGCATGAGCTATAGCTTGAGCTTATTTTTAAGTGAGAAAAATACTACAGTTTTACACGATTTTTATTTCACTATTTAAAAAATGTACTCTTATTTTTATAAATGAAGGCTTGAGGAAGTTTTTATTTGAAAAGCTTAGCCAAGAATGTTCCTCAAACTCCCATTTTACAGATTACAAATACTTGACATATTTTTGCTTCTGGTTGTAAAAGAAAACAGATTTATGGATTCAAATGCTAAAGGCATGAGCTTTTCTAGAATTCTAAGCTTTAAGCTTACTCTTGAGCTGAGCGTAGCTCAAGCTTAGCTTACGCTCCTCATCAAAGCTTGAGCTTACGCTCATCAAAACTAATAATATGCAAAAACGTCTCGCTTTAATAACGATAAGACATTTTTGAATTAACATTAAACTTCACATTCTATTGAGTCGTGAAAAGCAATTTTTTAAAACTTAGTGATCAATTGAAGCGAGTATTAAGAAAAGCAAAATTTATACAAGACCTCAAGTAGAGGAAAAAATTCATTGAAGCTAAACGTTTCTCACCAACAAGTCATTAACATATTTTTGCTTTAAAACTTACTAATATATAATCATTAATCTTGAAGAGAAATTTTTTCAAATAAGTTATGTATAGAATGCCATTTTCAAAAACATTTATAGGCTTTTTATTCTAATTTTACAATTGATGTCAATAAACACTTTTGTTATGATTAAGTGAAAAATGACTATAATTTAAATGTTAAACTCTATTAATAATAATTTCGATTGAAAAAAATCACAGATCATTGAATTGATTAACCTTTTTATAAGTTATGATTTGAATGAAAGTACGAGTTTATGGTTGAAAAGTTTATTTTAATAGAGTTGACATGTTTAGTGTTAAGTTTTAACTGAATTGAGTGTCTTTAAGTCTGAAGCACTTATTTCTACCTCTCGTACAAACCTTTAAATAATAGATTTGAATTAAGATTATTGATTATATACTGTAGTAGTTATCCTACTGTAGAATAAATAAGTTATCTATCATTATGACAGAGATCTCATTAGATTTGGCACAAACGCTATTCTAATGCGATGTAATTCGATAACAACAATGCAGACCAATTACTTATGAATATTTTTTGGATTACAACTACTGATAAATAGTTCATTTTTTTTAATAATTATGCAGATCTGTCAAAACATAACTTAAATTACTTTCAAAATTTATTGGTTTTAAATGAATGGTTATATTTAATGAAATACTTTACAAAAATATGATTGCTTTCAAACTTAGAGCTTATCTTTAAGAACAACCCATAATTGGATGAATAAGATAGTGGTTTAGTTTTTAAAGCAATTAAGTTATGCTCAAGTTATAGTTGCCTTCTTTCTAAATTATTTGTCAATTCATGTTTCATCAAATTGTTCAGGAAAACAATAAGATTCTCATCAACACAGAATACAGAGGATGTTATTCATTATCTTCATATCCTTTAATCCAAACTCAAATAAAATGTTATGAATAGTTTTAAGGCAAACATTTCTTAGATTCTGAGATTAAAATTTTTACTTTTTCGAAATAATCAAATTTTAAACTTATTGTTTATGACAGACGGACAGAAAGACAGTTTATCACTAAAAATAAATGATGAGTTTTAAAAGTTTCATTTTCCTTAACAATTTTGAGTTTGTTGACTGACATGTAGAAAAATTTCTAATCTAATGAAAACTGAGAGCTGAATACATAAAACCCATTTCTCAAAGATTTATCCATAAATGAACGAAAATGAAGTTTAATTGAACGATATTTGAAAATGATAAGGAATTTGATAAATTCTGCAAATTGTGATGAAAACACATGTGAGCAATGT
>JAQFZT010001605.1:0-14446 GCA_034696325.1 Camisiidae sp.
AAGCTAGAAGAAGTTGAAATAATTTTTTTAAATCAGATGATTTGTGTCTGAATTTGATGAAAAGTTGTGATTATTTGACGTGGACGGCATCCCATATACAGTAAGTATTAGTTGACGAGTACTTTGAATAGTGATGTGCGTTTAGTTGCATTTCGTACTCTTAAAAAATTGATCATTCACCTTGATCAAAATTTCGGTTATTTCGATATTAAATGTTTTATTAAGAAGGCTGATTGGGCTTTCAATACATCGAGACATCGACATCAGTATTGAAAGTAACGTGAGCTTAAAAATCAAATTATTGAAGACCTTAAATTTTGAGGTCATGGTGATGGAGTCCATTCAAAGTTACAAAGCGCTTATATTCGACAACTTTGAATTTCCTTAAATCACTAAAAATATTGATCTTGAAAAACATTGAAAACATTTCATTCTAATTATTTGTGGAACAACACTATTAATTGATTAATGAGCTTAATGTTTTCAACTTCATGTTGAATGTTCATTATAGACAAAATAAACTTCGCGTTGAGAATCATTAACTCGTGTTTTGTGAATAAATGAGTTCACATATTCGTGTTTCTGTCGTCCGTCTTCATTATAAACACACATATAAAGTATAAGAGAATAAAACAATAAGTTTTCTCATTGTTAAGAAATCATAACTTTTCTATAATATGTGTTTTCACAATGAAATGTCCGGCAGCGGATGACAGAAACCCGAGTATATGAATTCATTTATTCGCAAAACACGAGTTAATTATTCTCAACGCGAAGTTTATTTTGTCTATAATGTGTGTGATTATACACAGAAATTGAACTTAGCTTTTAAAACTGAAAGTTTTACATAACATTGCTTTTAAAAATGACCTTAAAATTGGGTTAATTTATTTGAACACATAATCGATTAGATATTACTCAGCTATTTAATTATTTAAAACATCTAATTTCTATTAAATAAGGTTTGCAAAGGATGTAATTGGAAATGTTTAACTTGAAAAAGTCAGATTCAAAATGCCTAAACACTGTGTATAATGACTTAAATGACTTATTCTGAAAATAAGATCCTATTTTAAAACTAAACCCAAAAGAAATGATAATGTGTAAACTGAATAAGTTTATGTGGAATTAAGTTGAGTAATGTTATGTTGCGTTAGGTTGTATCTCGGCTTCGGATGCTAAAGATCTGCTATAATACAAGTTAAAGGCAAAACTATTTAAAGTTGCACTATGGTTAGACACATTACTAATTGCTATATTCATTACTGTTTGTTCATGTTAGAACTCATTTTTCATTCAATTCAAATTCATGATACACTTGTAAAATGAGTGATCCAATATTCCATAACAATTTATTATTGCAGTCATTATGGCTTCAATTAAGTGTTGGCCAGTCAAATAGGTTTTTAGACATTTTTTAGATTAGCCAAAGTATTGTTTTCCATTGTTTTTATTACTAATACTGCAGAATGACTGTATCTTATCGATTAATGTCCAAAAATGTGTTTGTGTTGAGTAGCTTTAAATGCTAGAACTATTAAATTCATCAGAGAAGTCAAAGTAACAGAAAAATCAATCTGGCGCTTTTAGCTTATGTGGTTTCACTACATTTTAGTCGAAAATACGAATCAAATTCCTATTTGCTTCCACATGTGATAACTGTTATTTCTGTTCAACAAAAAAGAGTTAAATTCAAGATGTCTTAACATGAAAAAGACAGTAACTTCTGTTAGACATGCTGAGCTCCACAACTTAATAAACCAATTGTAAAGAAAAGAAAATATTGTACCATTAGTAGAAGGATTATGGCGTAGAGCAACTTTTCCTTAAATCATTGGGTATGAAAGAATCTAGAAATAGCTGCGAAAATTTCTAAACAGTTTTAAAAATCTCAAATTCTTATATTTCAAGTAATGAATTTGATAGCTTTGGAGCAGATAAACGACAAATGGTAAGCTTTTTTTTAATATAAGAGTATGAACAAAGCGATACTCTGCACAAATTTTCAAGTATTTTTTATAACTTAATTGTAGTTTCTTATGCCATCTGAATCGTATGAAGAACTTTCTTTATCTATATTAGTTCTAATTTGAATAAAGTCAAATTTATTATGAAGATCCACATTTATATTCTATTATTTGAATAAAATATTGAATAATATTCTATAGAGATGTGCTGCTATTTTTTAAAATAGAGTGCTTTTCATACTCTGTTTAAGTTGAATGAAAGATAAAATTATTTAATGTAGATGTCGATTAAAGTTTAAATTACAGCTGGGCATCGGGTATCAACTCAAGGCAACCTCCCGTTTGAGTCTTGAATTTAATTTTTATCCTTTTAAAAACTGCATTTGGTTTTCTTGTAAAAACTAATTTTAGTTTCAATATAAAATTGACTCTCACTCTCACAACTACAAAAGTCTTAATGTAATTTTAGTTTATTTTTCTTTTTTAAAAGTACATATTTTGATAACTTCGTGCGTAAACCGATATGTTTCGAAAATAAAAATGTCAACTAAAAAAACTAATAAATAATCTTTAAAATACTTCAATGAATAAAATGAAGAATTATAAACTTTACTGATAGCCTAATAAATTATCTATTAATTATTTTTAAAGCTTGCAATAGAATTGTAAAAGAAATGTATAAATAATAATTATAATAGATTCTTATATAAGTGAAATTTTCGCTATAACTCAGAAACTATTTATTCAAATTGTATAAAACTTTGATACAGTTATAGTGTATATTCTCATCTTTAATCTGATATATAATACAACAACAAAAAATAAGGAAATAATAATGAAAAACACGCGAGAAGTGATAATAGTCAGAAGCAATACCGAAAGTCTATGGGAGTCAAGACTTATGACACCCAATGAACCCAAACACTATTCTCCCTAATGTTCGGATATTATAGTTTGTATTCATTTATTTTTTAGTGTTTTGAGATGAATATTATGCGATTTTTGTTTATTATTTTTTCAAAAAACTCTACTCTCAATTTCGTTACCCTAACTCTCGAGTGGCGACCAAAAAGACTATTATTGAGGTTTTTTCTGAAATTGTCAAAACTGATTAAACCAGAATTGAAAAGCAATTTCCTCTAAAAAATATACTGAGAGTTAATTTCTGATTAATTCAATCATGTTTTGGACAATCTTTTGAAAGAAATTTGATAAGAACTGAATGTTAATTTTTAATGGTATACATGAGTTCCATAGACTTTTGGTATTGTTTATTGGTATTGTCCATAGACTATAACCACTTCAGCGCGTTTTTCATCATTATATCTTTATGCAAATTATAGGCAGTGATGGCAAACGCTCGAGCGGAAGGCGTTCGGTGGTGAGCGCGAGCGCCAAACGCCTAAACTTAGCCGAGTGTGAGCGCGAGCGCCGAGCGTCAAATCATTTAATAACTAATTAAAATTCAATTTTAATCATTTATTGTTTTTGAATTACATCAGGTTTTAACGCAATGGATGTGTTCAAATGCAAAGTGAATATAAATTGTCATATGATTCAAATGTAAACAAAGTTTTGTATTACAGTTTCAAAATTGTATGCAATCTTTACATAAATAAACACTATCAAACCAAGTAGACTTTGGTAAACGCTCGACGCTCGCTCTCCTCCAAAACCCGAGCGTTGAGCACCAAATTTTGCCTGAGCGTGAGCGCGAGCGTCGAGCGTTACCATCACTGATTATAGGTATTATATATGAAATTGGAGATGAGAATACGCTCATCAAAGTTTTATACAATTCTAATAAATAGTCTGTGAGTTATAGCGAAAATGAGACTTTTCTACCGGGCCTTATATAAGAATCTATTATAATAATGATTTATGCATTTCTGTTGCAGCTTTATTAATTATTATCATTAAGTTATGTATCACATCTCAATATACTGTAGGCTTCAAATTGTTTTCCTTATGGTCATTCAAAATCAATACAGGTTTCTATCTTTTGAGAGTAAAAAATCTCATTTATCGAAAATACCCTCCAATGGTTTAAATTGTTTGAGAATTTCTAAGAAAAATCAGTTTCTTGTATATGTGAAACGTTTCTTCATTGGTTTCAAATCTGCATCATATCTAACTCGTTAGCAAAGTTAGAGTTCGGCTTTTATGCTCATGGCTTTGAGAAATAGCAATATTCAAATGAATAATTCAAAATTTTTTACTTTTATTCTTCAGATTAATCAAAATTTTCAACTGATTTTCATGTGATCTTTGTAATAGTCTCATGTCAAAGTTTAAATACATTAACATTAAATGAGAAACATGTTATTGAATCAAAGTTTACAATTAAATTAGAAAATAATAAAAGTTTCTACTAATTTTCAATTATTTAAAAACTAATGACAAATTGGATTTGAATTTGAATTTATTTTTGGCTCACAATTTAATTGCTGTTAAGCAAACTAATTGAATGATATATGATATTGAAGATGATGAAAATTTTTGAAGTGCAGTTTTATTAGCACTAATGAAATTCACTTAATTTAACAGTGATTGCAACTGATTCGCTCAACTGCACCAAAAGTAATACTCATGTTATATTCAAATACTACACTCATATGAGTGATACCACGCAATTTTCAATAATAATAATTCATGTCATTTTCACTAATCAAATACAAAATTATGTAATTTAAACAATTCATATTGAGAGGTCATTCAAATTAATATTTCTAAATTTTCTATTCATCTAAAGATCTATTCATATTTCACTCAAAGCAAACTGATTAAAGTTTTCAAATTCAAATATTCAAATGTATGCATTGAGTGGAATCTTATGCACGAAAAAATTTTGAAGTGGAAGAAAACTTTCAACCAGTTATTATAATAAAAGGGTTATTAAAATCAATTAAGTTTTGAGTTATATAAATAATATACAAATGCACTCAAATTATACATTTCCCTTTCTATGAAACGAATAATTTTATGAAACTTACAGAATTAGTTAATGTACAGTTTATTTGTCAGCAATTTTTGGAGTTGCAATAAAAACGCTTTACTAGTATGTTATAAATGAACGCCAATTTATAGTTTCAAAAAAGTCACACTTTAAGCCGTCTTTTTGGCCTTTTATGTGACAAATTAATTGTTGGTTCAACCATTTCAAACCAGAGCAAAAGATTCATTATATGTTCCAATCATATCCTTAAAGTTACTTTTGTTAACATTTATTTAATACTCTGTAATTATAGTGGATAAACTACGATACAAAACAAAGAGTATATATTTAATGAGGTTTGAGATTTTGTGGCAACTTATTTGAAATCTTCAAGATAATCAAGTTATAAAGTTTCAGAAAGTCGCTGAGAAACAGGTGCTGACTTTCCTTCTTTCAAATTGAAAGAATTTATTTGAATATCAGTCACGGATCACAAGATTTCTTTTATTGTATTCAGGATTTTAAAAGGAATTCTATTCAAAGTATAACCATTTTTCATATAGTGAACCGCCTTTGTAGATATCAATGAATCATTTTGACATTAATATTGTCAATATTAATAGTCTTTTCCTTCATTTTATTGGATTCGGATTTTAATATAATTGAAATCCGTTTATTTAAGCCAACAATTGATTATTTTCAGAAAAATGGGGAATTTATTTCACATTTCATTTTCAAATTCTATTACTATTATCTATTATTCAAATTTTTATTAGAGTTGTATTCTTTAATTATACATAAAATATTAATATTCAGTATAAATTTCTAAGTTATATTTGAATGAACAACTTTTATATAGTAATTATAAGCCTTAGAATGGTTTTAATGACTCAAGTTTTATTATAATAAATTTGCTAAAGAATTAACTTTAGAATAGAATCTGATTTTTATTAAGGTTGTGTAACTTAACAATCGTTGCCACGTGTTTACTCAAGCTAACGAAGGACTCATTGGGTAACGTGATTTACAACAATACCTCACGAAATAGACAATTGTCTAGATGATTGCCTATTTTAAAACATTGTCTCAACATCATAAAGTTAATGTAAAACAAGGCTGAGTCAGCAATAAGGCAACTCGTATTGTATCTAAACATAATGCAACTAAGCTTCACATAACTTAACCTTATGCCGCCTTATCTAACGTCTTAATTTCTGAACAATTCTATTTTTTATCGGAAAACTTATAAGACTATAAACAAATCTGCGTCGGAATTGCTTTATATTTTTATAGTAAAAGTCCATTTTCTCATGAGTTTGAAGAAATTTTCATACTATTCAAAGCACTAGTTCTTTGTTTAGTCCATGAGTGAAATCAAATCTTAGCTTTTCAACTGCTTAAAAAGTAAAGTAAAATAGAGAGAATTAAAGTGAACTAAAGTAAAATTAAGTAAAATCAAGTAAATCAAGTATTTCCGGTAAATGAAATTACTTTATTTCATTTTTATTTAGTTAAATTTACTTCGTTTCACAAAATTTACTTTAATTTACTTAAGTTCACTTTAATACCAATTTAAGATGAATTTTCCCCCCACAACACGACTTTATTAATTGTGAATTCCAAGTTTTTCAAACATAATAGAACTTTCAATTCACGAGTCGTTGAGTGAAAATTTTTGATGACTCTTTTGGAAATGATGACTGAACTGACTGATTGTATTAACATTCTTCCTGACAGTGGATAGATATTAGAATCATAGGAAACTTACAACTTTTTTATATTGTCAACAGACAGACCGACGGAAGGACAGTATTCTAAAATTGTTTAACAGTACTGGTCTGTTTTGAACAATACGAGTCGAAAACTTATGCGAACTTATCAAAGATTTTATATTGAATTTTTTGAACAATCCATGCATATCCACATACTGTACATATACACCAATATATCAATATTCAACTAGTAATTTAATATTGCTATCAGAAGTTGGAGTGTTTTTGTTTCAGAAAGCAGTTATAGATATTTAATGGCAAAATCATCATTAAACACGTTAGATATCAAATTTAAATCCATTCTATAAAAAAAATTCTAAATCAAAACTTACGATTTTTAGATCAAATTCATAGTGAGAATACTTTATCACAAATATTCAAGAAAAATATTTATCATTTCTGGTAAACTTTGGCTTAAAAACAAAAGGCTTATCTGAGTGTAGTTCAAGTATAAAGTTATTTCTTTTTAAACTCAGTGACCCGGAAAACATACGAATACCAGAAAGGATGAAATATTTGTCTTGTACTGCATTAATGGGTCGATTCGACTTGTATTAACTGAGGACTAGCAATAAGAGATAAGGACACAGTTCGATATGAAGAGAAATAGGAAAACAGTCTCAAAAGTGGACAAATACTCTTATTATTGATAAAGACGGACAGGAAATAAAGAATATTAAGTCGAAAATTGCTGTCACCTTCATATTAGCACAAAAAGTAGAAATAACTATGAATTGAGTGGATTTCTTTTATTAATATAGTATTGATTTGAGGAAAGTCTAATTTTTATGAAACTCAACCAAATGGTTATATAACATAAATTCAGTTTTAATGAAACGAAGCATTTGCAGAATTCAATGCTCGCAAATAACAATTCAGTTTAAGTATTGTCTCAATAGTTCTTTAATCCAAGTATTGGTGTCGTAATAAATCTATAAACCTATTAATCTACTGTTAATAGAGCACAAATTTGATGGAATTAAGATAAGAAACTAAATTTTCTGAATATTGAATCACAGTTTTCAAAAATAAGGGTTTAATCAAAAGTCATTCAGTACTTAATGATTGTATTTGAATGCAATCGCTTACTCTTTATACTTAAATCATGAATGATTACTGAAAACTTTGTTAAATTATTTTTGTTTTGTGTTAAAAACTTAAAATAACATATACTAAAAACAGCTTTCCATAATAATCAAGTTATGCATTGCAAATAAATCTATTTGTAGCAGATTTTTGGGTTTGAAATTGTGTGTAATATTTTGAAAAACTTCTAAAACAGTTAGTATATAAGCATAAGTTTTTACCTTTTTTGTAAATCCATTCAATATTTTTGTTTCTATTTGAATCACATTTGAAACAATTTATAAACTTAATAATTAATTATTAAGAAAATCTATTAAGTACATTTTACAGCTTATAAATGACTTCTTAACATAAGTCACTCCAGACTCAAAGACAACTTGTGGTCAATTATATTGATGAAAAGCAGGGAAATAGTGGAGTAGCTGTAGTCAGACAAGCTTGAAGATGATGGTGCTATACAACTATGCAACCAAACTGTTCATAACGGGCACAAATGTAAAGGAAGACGAAGATGCAGTTTCCATAGAGATGAGCAGCTTTGCTGAGACCGACTCTTTAAATGCAAAAGTCCCACAACGCTTTAACTATGCACTAAAACCTCTCTTTAGCTCATACAAGAATCGCAGCGATGACATTATTTTTCTTTACTTATTATAGAACACAAAGTAAACTTTTCAATAGATATGATAACAACACCAATAATGATGCAAATATTTTTATATTCTTCAAATAAATTGATCCCAAAACGCCTCTCTCTCTCTCTCTCTCTCTCTCTCTCTCTCTCTCTCTCTCTCTCTCTCTCTCTCTCTCATTCTTTCAAAGGATGATATGAGAGAACTTAAGATAAAATTCTCTTCGCTCATGGCTTTTGTATTATCAATATATTCGGTCATACATTGTTTGAATATAAAGACACAAATGACAAAATCAGTAAAGTGTGGCTCAAAATCAATCCAATCAATTGTGTGTTCATATTAATGAGAAATAGTGTAAAGAAAAGAAATATGATAAATACAATCAAATAATTTAGATAATATGAAATCGCATGAAATATTAGCATAGAGAATATACTGCTATTATTTATTCTAGAGTTTCATGAAGAAAAAATGCAATAAAGTAAAGCAATGAAGAAAATGAAGATAAAGTAAATTTACATAGAATTTTTTAGCTTAATGAATATGTATCACTTTCTTCTCGCGACTTTTTGCTATAATACCAAATTGAACAGATCTAAAATAGAAAGTATAGTTGCATTTGAAAATATAAGTGATCGAACGACAAGTACAGTATCCAAATATCTGTGGAATCGCTTGTGTCAGCTATTGATTCTAGTTTTACAGCTAAATCTTTCCTTTCTATTGATTCAAATCTTAATCGTGTTGTTTATTGAAATTTTAAACGTCAAAACTAAAATGATTTAATGCGAGAACAATATTAAACTTTTCGTGCAAAACATTAAGAAAGTCATCAAAACTTTTCATTTTTAAATGAATTGTTCACATTCAACATTCATTTCTATAAATATGAATAAACAGCATGAGAGCAAACACATCAAATTAAGAGAAACGCATACAAGGTTTGGCTACATTCTAAAGTTAAACTATTTTTAACGTTGAATCATATCCTGTTTAGTCGAATAATCATATAAAATTCAAAACATGGTTTCGAATAAAAATTTCAAAGGTCTCATAACTCAAAGGAACAACTTTCGACTGAAAACAGCCAAATAAATCTCATTAAAAGATCTATTATGACATACAATTGATAAAAAGTAATACTTGGAAATGATTGGCAAAAAGCAATTTTATGAATAATTTTAAAGAATGTTTATAAATAATTTTAATAATAACTCAATAAAAATTATCATTTAATTCTATTAAATTTGAAATTATATTTTCAACAATAAATATATATTTTAGAGAATTTATTGAATTTTTTAAAAAGCTTGAATTATGTGAATTTCTTATTTAGCATTTTAAAATTGATATTATTCTTATTATTCTTATTATTTTTTTGTAAGTTGTTTTGAGTTGCATTAGAAGTCGTTGAAATGTATTGACTGGAATTTTTATTAGAAAATAATCTGATAAGAAATCCGTTGTATTGGATGAAGTTTTAGCGAATGATTTGAAAGTGAAGGTTGTCCAATAGGTTCTTATTTTATGAATATGAAAGACTTGGTTATTCCAAATGCAAAGCACTGCTTCAATTTATTCTTTTGCTTTTCAGACTCTGCTTTAAATAAGGGTTTTATTTCAATTCAAAAAACAAAACTTCCAATAGATTTTACAAAAGTTTATACAAAAGTTTATACAATTATTGTATAGAAAGTATGAATAAAACCGTAGCAGATCTTTCTTACATCCGAAACAAATTTATATCATTATCGAGTTGAATATAAAAGTGATTTAAATCAGCTTAAATACATGTAAAAAGAGTTTGAAGTGAACTTTAATTAATTTTGAGCTCTAATGAATTGATATGAATTCATTCTAATCCAACTTAGTTTGAATCAAACAGAACTAATTCAAAAATAAGCTGAACTTAACTGAAATGAATTTTCAAATCTTTTAATATGCTGTTGAAAACAATAGAACTTCCAATTTAATCATTTTCAACTGATTTGGATCTCAAATTATACTGTATAACTTCAAACAAGAGATACAGAAGCGCTTGAAGTAAAGACGAATAAA
Source organism: Camisiidae sp. (assembly GCA_034696325.1). Classification (NCBI taxonomy): domain Eukaryota; kingdom Metazoa; phylum Arthropoda; class Arachnida; order Sarcoptiformes; family Camisiidae; species Camisiidae sp. The sequence goes on from JAQFZT010001605.1 coordinate 10,454, forward strand.
AAGTTGAAATTTCTTAAGAATTTCTTGAATAGGATAAATCACATCTGTTTCTCAAATGTAAAACAAATTCTTAATCATAAAAACATTGATTGCTTATACGAAATCATTACGACTTACATTTAAATCGATGATCACTCACTCAAAGAATCCATGATTGGAACATATCCTTTCAAATGGCAGAATATACTTTATATCAATCATGTATTACATCAATTATTTGTGTGTAAACTCTTAAAAAGATAATAATTTCTAAAATTTCGAGACCTTGTCATTGATTCACGTTTTTATCATTGATTTTTTACCATTTAAATCAACAGAATATTCTGGTTCTATAAGCCTTAGTGATGTAGTATTTGAGAAATTTTCTATTTAATGAGAAACTTTTTAGAAAGTTTCTACAGAATATTTCTTCAACATATATTCATACAAAACAATTATATTATGATAATTTTTTAAAAGGAATGAGTCATTTCTCATAAATAATACAAGACAAAAAGACTAAATAAGTGTTACAGTATATTTTGTGGTGCAATAGTTATTGAATTTCGTTATCAAAATATAAGTATATCCTTTCATATATAAGTTTCCCATTGGTTTCATTGTTTGAATTTTAAAAATTTCATATTCAATGAGAAACAACAATATCAAACTTTTGGGGCAATCACGGGTTGAGGGTGGACAAGGAAAACATTATTAAACTCGCATTACTTTTAAAGCTCATTTCAAAACAAGATTTGTGATTACCTAAGAGTAAGATTTTTTTAAAAAGCCAACCATCAAATGACAGAAACACAAAAAGTACGAAACTGTAAACTCTTTCTGTTCCACTACGAGTTATAAAATCATTTTCCTCAACAATCAACTCAAAAACAAGAAAATTTTTCTAAAAACCAATTCAATAATATGAAAAATTTCAGTCATTTTCCCCAGCAATAGGAGGTGTTCATACATTTCAATTATTTATTCAAAATTGATTTAAATTTCGTAATGTTTTCAAATAATTGTACACAACTATGTTTACAAATAATCTTATTGTCATTAATATTGCAGTTTTAGATTTTTGTTTTGATTTTTGCAAAATGTCTGCTACCATTTTTTTGCACATTGATAGCCATGTCACTGAATTGATCATTTTTGGGTAAACCTTTATTGAAGTGATTGAAAATTGATATAAAGATTGTGAGGTTCAGGTTTTTTGAGCATAAATATACTTTGTTTTTATTACTGATTCTGATTTATTCTGAAAATATAAAATTTTTTAATTTGAAGCTTGAAAAAGGGAAAATTTGTCTGTTTTCTATTCGGAATTTTGCAACTACATCACTAATAAGCCTACTCTACTTTTGTACTAACAATGCGTGATCACTAAATCGAAAATATCCTAATAATGTTAAGAAATGAGTTGACGCTAATATCCGACCTCTGTATAGTTTGATGTTTGTTTAGTATTTACGGCTAGTCTTAGGGCTATGACTAGTTTGAAGAAGGAATTTAAGGAAAAACTAATTAAATTCATAAGTATATATCATATTCAGTAATGTAACAGTTGCGCAGACTTCACATAAGTCAGGCTTCAGTAAAGAGTTTACTGAATGATCTAATGATACACTTCGCGCAAACTTTTAATGAACGATTCAATTGAAATGCACTTTTAAAGATTAGATTTTTTTCAACAATTTTATAAAAAATGATGAAAGGATGGAAGAAAACTATTGTTACAGTGACTTGAATACAGATACGAATAATTTTATCCTGAAATGTGAGCTCAACTTACCAGCAATTTTAAGAAGTATTCAAGTATTGTAATTAAATAAGCATTAATTTTTATTTAACTTAAGATTTTTTGATTTATTAGAAAAATGATTTCACAAATTCATAAGTGGAGAAATAGAGTTAAAATATGTAAGAATTTGCACAAAATAAAACAGCTTTAGAGTAAAGCTAGTTTTGATTGGAAACGTAACAGTTTCTAACATAGTGTACACAATACTGAACTTTTTCATTCTTCAAGTATTCATGAATATCATAACTCAAAGCTTGAATCCCAAGTATTAAAAATGTAAACTTAATATTAAATTCATTGTACTGTAAGTTGGACTTAACGGTCGATATTTGGTATGTTATTATTAGAAACCGTGACCTTTTTTACTGCATCTTTACTTTTCTTTTTGAGAAATCAATTCAATAATAAATTAGATAAATATAGGTCTTTGAATGACTCCTTTCATTTACTAGTAATGCTGTTTCTAATTAATTCGTTCACTTTCTTCAGACTTATTTGGAAAAAGTCTCGATTTAATTAAAACTAGAGATAACAGTCTTTTATTTAAAGTTAGAGTTTGAGTGTTTTGACTCATTAACTGATTGTTTAGTTGATACGCTTCGCGGCCTAAAAACCACAAGAATTGATGTACGACTTTCTTTATAAGATTTGAGCCCAAGGCTTGAATTTGGGCCAATCCCTCTTTTCAATACATTGAATAGATAGAGTTCTCCAATAATGGTTATGACTTCTGATAGCTTTTCTGAACACTATCTTTGACACATTCATTTTCATCTTCAATACTCTGGTTAAATAAATTTGTCAGCTTTACAGTTAGGCCATCAAATTGAAACAGAATAGTTGTCTTGTCTAACTTTTGATATCTATATAAAGTAAATTTACTATAAAATCAGGGATAAAACTTATATAATTGAATAAACACAAAAGTTATGGTAAAACAGCTTCTCTTCCAGTTTCATGATATGAATTTACAAATAGAGACTTTCGATTTTGAGCTCAAACTACGCCTAAAGGCCTGCAGTAAAATCAGGGAATTTGAAATATGTATTCGTAATTCCGGAAATGGATTCTCAACTCATAACAACTACTCATTGCTTATACTAATTACTATTCAATGCTATTACCCATTAATATTCAAACTATGTTTCCCTCATCATATGTTTCATCTTTATTTATCGATGGATTTTCCGGAATCAATGTATTTCTCAAATTCTGTCACTGAACTTATAAATTCGAGTCTATTCTTCTTCTTTTTAGTATTATTTATGTTCAATGCTTATCCTGTGAAATCCTACACAAAGTGTACCACTATATCAAGCTGTTGAGGAAAAGTAGACTTTCTTTAAAAGTTTTCAAAATAAAAAGTTCAAAATAAGACAATGTTGTGATACACTTATCAATTGAAAACTAAGTTATTTTATATCATTTTATTTATCAATTGACATTTGGTTGACAATTGACAAGTTTATTATTGAAAAACTTAGATATGAAAACAACTCTATTGCACATTTAGTCATTTTTTCATACACTTCTACTAGTAATAGTAGATATCTTTTGAAAAAAAGTTTTCCCAAAGAGTTGAAACTATAAGCAAGTGTTTTAAACTCAAATAAACTCAAATCTTGATACATCAATAGAAGAGCAAATGACTCGAGTGATAAGTTTATCTATACATTGTCTCTATTTTGACTTTTTATTTTTAAAACTTTTAAAGAACATTTCCTTTACATCTTGATATTAATCTTGTTTATAGAATGCAATACCTGAATGTCGTGACATAAACTACTTAATGTCAAAAATAGCTTCAAAGAATTATCTTATGATTCATTTTTAAGTAACATCATATCTAATTCAAATTTAGTGACTTAATAATGGTATAATAATAATGCATTTGTTTATTATTTATCTCAACAAAATCTCAATTACATATTCAAATACAGTTTCGATGAGTTCAGTACATAAACCATTCATAAGTTTAAGATTTAAATGAACTAAGAATCGTGAAGACTAACTTTGCCAAACATTTTGTTTAGTTCTTAGTGTGGAATTAATAAATTCAAAAAGTTTTGTTATTCAATAGTATAGGTTTCAAAATTAAATCCGATATTTCAAAGATATAATATATTATCTATTCGTAGACTGTGTTATAAAATTAGACTCACTTTATATTAATATAACAATCAGTTCAATCGACTAATAAGAGATCAAAG
>JAQFZT010001606.1:0-14446 GCA_034696325.1 Camisiidae sp.
ATTTTAACTTAATTTTTATTTATTTATTAAAACAACAAAAATTAGATTTGGAGTAAATATTTTTCTGAAATTAGTACCAAATACAAGGATGAAACTTATATAAATCAATTTTCGAGACCCGATAGTTCAAACTTTTTATGACTAACTTTTTTGTTTGAGTCACAAATGTTGGGAAACTCTATTAAACTTTAATGTAAGGATCATTTTGTTAAAGTTCCACAAAAACTTAGTCAATCCGAAAAACAATTCATTTTTCATGTACTTTTGATTTGCATAAAAATTCTTGTTGTATTTGTGCGGCCCTCGCAAGCCATAGACCTTGTAATCGAGTCCTTGGGATTTACTCTTTTGAATACATGTACAGTACAGTACTTGTATTGCAGTTTGTTTTCAAAGTTTGTTATTACGACATTTAATTCAATACATATCTGCCGATACTTTGTATTCCAATAGTGTTTATCAGTATTTATGAGTATTGCTTTGAAGATTTATTTTTATTCTTATGTGAAAATAACCTTTACATTAAATATCAGAGAAACATAATTATTGTCTGTCATTGTGTTTATTACTGTACAAAAGTTCTATGATTATTCATTTATTAAGAAAAAAAATCTTATCATTGATAGAAAACTCCAGAAAAACGTTATTTTTAGTGTATTTTGAAGTGACGTATACTTTAAAAGTAGTGAAATCAAGTTTTTAACCGGTCTATGATTTTTGTCACAATACATAACTTAATTACTCATAAAAGTTAAGGTCTGTTTCTCATTGAATGCATTGAATGATAAAGAATTTATATCGAAAAAATGCACAGAAATTTGATTGAAAGTCACGTGACTCATACTTATAAATGTTATTTATGTTTATTTGTTTAAGTGACTTATATAAACAAAATTTCATTTTTCCAAGACTTCTATTATTCATATGAAGTGACGCTAAAGTATTGCAATCATTTTCACATTTTTAACTAATGCGAAGTTACTGTTTATATTCAAATAATTGGACTTTACTTTTATTATATAACTTTTCAAGTCTTTAATCGTTTCAATTTTCATAAATCAATATCAAGTTTAGTTTCAAAGCAAAACAATGATTAATCAGGTAAATGTCAAAACTATATTTTTCCTTTATTTTGCTTAACAATTAGTCATTAGGTTTCAAATAATTATAAATTTGTTAACTTTTCAAAAATGAGTTTAAGAAAAGATAATTTAATCATTTATTTATAGCCCAATCACTGCTCTCTTGTTTAAGAATAACTAAATATTCTGTGTTTTGAAGCTATGAATAACACAATTTAGTAACAAATTGTTAACATTTGAAAAATTGTGTTTCTCATTACGAATATAAACATAAACTTTTATCAAAAGTTGATAAAAAAAAAGCTTTTTATAAGTTTGCAAACATTACACAACTTTGAAACACGATTTGTTCCAAAGTATGAACAAATATAAACTTTTTCCTTATTGTCAAAATAAGCTTAAGATAAAGTTAGAGAAACTTTTAATCAAATAATAATAATAATAATAACAATAACAATAAAATGAGAAATGACCCCAATTTAAAAACTAAAATAATTGCTTACAATTTAACTGGTTTTGAATGGAATGAACTAAAAAATAAAAAAACTTAATTGAAAACTAATGTTAAGGTTTAGGAAACAAAGCAAAAAAAGAAAGTCTATCTAAAGCAATGAGTCATAGATTGAAACACTTATACACTATTGTAGACGTAGTTGTGTTTCACAATACTCTGATGTCATGATTGAATAGTACGTGTAGTGAGCATGTGCTGAGAGACAGGCAAACACCTCCCAGACCTGTTGCTCGAGATGAACACCAATCCTCAGACCAATGCATTCAAGAGCTATTGCTTTTGGCAAATGTTTTGAATTTGTGAAAGAGATTGTGTGTGAAAAGATCTGCTCCTCTATTACTATTACTTTTTACAGTCTTAACAGATGTTATGATCAGTGTATACACTCATATGTGGCACATGTTTCACTTCATATGATAGTGATATTTCTGTACGAACACTAACTTTAGTAGTACTTGAACTCAGTTTAAATTTAGTAATTAAGAGATTGTTTAAAAATAGTCATATTTTGTGGCGAATCGCCCGCTATTCTAGAGTTTCCCAAACTTTTACATTTGTGTTTTCACTTTGTTTTGAAACAAACTTTCAAACTATCACTACTTCGAAAAAGCGACATAACGTGAATCTTTTTTGCTTTTGTTCATCACTTTCTAATAACTTTTTTATTAAAAAGTTATTTAATAAGTTGACAACTTTTCAATAGTAAACATTGATATATATTTAGGTAAGTTTTCGAAACTTATTTATGAAATATTTCCTAATTTTACCCAAAATATGCTATTAATGTAAGTTTTCATGAGTTAATTAAATGATTATTGAATTTATGACTCATTATTAACTTTATTACTAAAACAATTTAAGTTTGCATTTGTATTGAGCGCACTTTGTATTTGTACATAAATTATAGATAAAACGGGATTTAAATAGATATCAGCCTATTATTAATAAAGATAAGAGTTGTCTAAAGATAAACTAATCAGTAGAATGATTACAAACAATAAAACAGAGCCAACCTTTAAAACTTTTTTCAATGAGCTCATAATGTGTTAGAAAATATTGCACTCACTGAGAATGCAATAATTAGTTTTGAATCTCATAAATCACTTGAATATAATTAATTAGTGCAAGTCATCAGACAATTCACTGTTTGTTATTTATCAGATTAACAACTGCTTCACTTTCTTAACCATCAAATACGAGATAATCAATTAAAGCTTGTGATGAAAAGTTTTTATCAAGATAAAAATCATTCAAATGTCTAGAATAGTGTGGATATCTCTTGATTTAACTGCAAGTTATCGCTACACGTGACTTTATTAATCACATGTTCATAATTGATGCAGAATTAGTGCTCAAGTGGTGTAATACTTTCCCAAATACTTTTTTCATCATTCTTTGAACCGGTTTTCTTACGTGTATAGAAATCCCTATTAGTCATGATTGTAGTCATGTTTGCAGTCATTCGCTTTCATTTCAATCATATAATATCAGTCATGTAGCAGTCGGTTTCAGTTTTCATTGTCATTTCATTTTCTTCATAATTATTGCGATATATCAATGATTCATTAGAGGTTGTCTTTCAATGCTTTTTCTCTCGTTTTTCTCTTTCGCTTCACTGAAAATGAACTCTAACTTGAAAGGGACAAAAAGTTGAAGAACTGCTAATAATTTAATGGAAGTGCTAATTAGAGGATGATTTCTATTCACTCGTAACATTACATGAGTAATGATCTGTGTTCTCCTATTTTTTGCTATTATTAGAAATAAGGTAACTTTTTCCCAATACACTACTCTTTATTGGAGTTTTTTGAAAAGTTTGCTTTCATTGACTCTTATGACACCCTCAGTTTCGATCTCACTAATGATGGGGGCAGAAGTGATAGATAAATCTTTAGGGACTATTATTATTCTACTATAGTATGGGCACAACTCTCAAAAAATTAAATTCAAGAGTTGGGGAATCGTTAGAATCATGATTCAGGAGATACTTTGCTGTATAAATGGAAAATCGTGTTATCTGTTATCTAACGTATTAGTGTTATACTAAAACTGGTGGCATCACTAAAATGTATTGTCAATTATAGTTAGTGTTATTACTATTTTATTACTCACTTTCTAACTTCTGAGTTTGAAAGCACTAGAAATTATTGAGTAAAAGGAGTAAAATATTAGGCATTAACAAAAGTATGCATTAGTACTCAAATTAGCTATAACTCAACTGTATATTTGTTATAAGAGTCACTTTTAACATGAGTAAACTGTATACAATATATTATCTATTTTATACACATCCTATTTTTTAGTCATTCTTTGTAAATATTCATGCATTCGAGTGATAAATGGGATGAAGATATTCTCTTTGTATTCGAGTTATGAGTCGGGGAACTGATAAACTCAGAATAGAGTATTGGTATTTCACTAATGTATGTTCACTACAAAGAGATAATCATTTATAATAGAATTATTCTTAGCATATTTCCTCGTTTTATAACTCAATACCAATATCTCACGTCTCAATTTAGTTTTAGATTCAATGCGTAGCAGAAAAGAGCACAAATCAAGCGAAAGTTTGTGATAAACTTCTGATATTAATGATGTTTTTATGTCATTAAATCTTGGATACAATATTGGGGTTATTTATTGGCAAATTCTAAAAGATAGTTAGGTTTTATCAACCCTTTCAATTCTATTCAAAGAGTTATGATTTAATTTTGAGAATTTGCATAAATATCTAATTTCATATCTATTAATACAGTTATTTTTCAAGTTTAATATTTCATGACTTTAAAACCCACAGAAAAGCATGACTTTCTCTGAATTTATTTATAAACTATTGGTTTGATTTACTTATTTTGACAGAAACTTGGCTTAACTTTGATCCTAATTCTTCTCAATTGTGTGCAAAAGCTCTAACTATGAGAGCTATGGTCGATGTAGAAGTGGATGACTCCAAATCCAATAAATCAAAGATCGATAAACTGTGGTCTTCGACCCAAAATGGTTCAATCAAACGATCAAAAAGAGTGAGTTAAATATATAAAGTTATTTTAAAACATTTGCATTTTTTATTAAATAATAAAACATTTATAAAATCTAAATTTCTTTTAACAAATCAGAAAATGGTTGTCTGCGAAAAGCTTTTGATAATAAAAGTTGGCCGCGATTTGAAAAAGTTTGATGACCAACATTTAAATAAGTCATTGTCGAGTCCCACAAGTGAATGGATGGATGACTCCAATAATATGACTCAAGAGAATAATAATAGTAATTCTAAACTGTCCGCCACTGCAATCCTTCCCTTCCTATATCTCGGTAATGAACGCGACGCTGATCTCAAACGTTTAGAAGAACTAGACATTAAATATGTGCTTAACGTGACATCACAACTACCAGACTCTTGTGAGAAAGTAGGCATTCGTTATAAGAGACTGCCTGCAGCCGATACCTATCATCAAAATTTGAAGCAATATTTTGAAGAGGCGTTTGAATTTATTGGTAAGCATTTTCTTAAATTCAGTATTACTCGAGAGTGAGTCACTCGAAAGTATTACTTTCCCTGACATAATATTTTCATCTTTTCGAATCCTTGGGTTCGAATTAGTATTTTTTCGTGTTTAACTTTTATTTACAAGTTATTAACGAATACCTTATATTTATGTTGATTGCGATCGATTAGGGACACAAACAGTAAACATTGTCTCACTTAAGTTTCTGGTCTTGATCTCATTTATAGCAATGCATACAAGTATGTAGTTTTCCAGGACTTGCCCTTCATTTCCAATAGTATCGGATTTTAAGAGGAAAAACTTGAAATAAAAATCTTAGTTTCAATTCGTTTTGGGAGAGAATATGAGGAAATCGCAAAGTATTTCCTCATTTTTTTCATATGCTTTTAAATTGAAAGTTAACCAAAAAAACAAAAATGGAAACTCAAACTCAGAATTGCTTCAATGCTCTAAAAGTAATTGTGATTATTACTCTTCTGTAAATATTTGTTTGATAAAAAATTTGAACATTAGTAGTTAGTCATCTCTGCCATATTGACATATTCTACGATTTGGGCTAATAATGACGTGTCCATATCGGTGTTCTCACTATTCTATTGTTAATATTACCGAAAATGTGCTTATATTATATTTCAATGCTTTTGAGTGCGACCACAATGAAAATGTATGAGTAATCAGAGCGGGAATGGGATCGCGCTATGAATAAGTGAATAAGCGCTGGTCAGGTAACTCACTATACGGTTCTGTTTGACTACAGCTGCCTATGTCTGTAGCGGACGATGCAATCATAAGGATGACACGTGTATTCATGGCAGCGATGGCGCAATTTTAATAGTAGGCACCCTTCACCCCAAACCCTAAAAGCGGAACACGAGAGAGAGAGAGAGAGAGAGAGAACGAGAGAGCACCGCCAGCATCGCTCCGATCATGAAGTAGTGAATAAGTCTTTCACCGCTTTTGTGTTCATAGCATTATTATCTGATAGCAGACCAGAACCTTAACTCACTTGTAAATGATTTGGAGGATGGCATGAATAATGAATTGGACAATTGAAATTAGTTGGCGATGCAATGCGTCATCACAATACACAACACAATTAAATCTCCGCTAGAAATGCATTCTATAATAGTTATTACGTTACGGGAATGTGTGTCCGCTTCTTATAAATACAGAGAATGGGATGCGGTTTAGTTTATAATATTTTCCTCTTTTAGTGCTATTTCACTAGTAATTCAAGTGCAACTCTACTACCAGTTAATTTATTATAGGATACATCAAAGTTCAGAGAGAATTAGAACAAAAGATATTTTTTCTTCGAATTTTGCGCTCAAATCTATCTATATCTATGCCCTCATATATATTCTAGAATAAAAGCCTCGTTTTACTCATGCATTTGTTTGAAATTTTTCATTCATTTACACAGAAAATCATTGCAATATTTAGATAAAGGGATGCATCACTTCTTTTATGTTCACATTAAATCGTAATAAAAACGACAAACTTTTTTAGCATGAATAGTAACTCATTTCAGGCGATTTGTTGAACTAATTTATGACTAATAAACTTATATTTGTTTTATTTATTGTTTTAACCTTCATATTATATAATTCTTTACATAACGTGATGACATATCAATTAGCTTTTTATGGGAATGTTATTTCAAAATTGAATCGCAACTTATTTAAAGCTTTACGCATCGCAAAAACTTTTGAGGGACAATTTCACCTCTAATAGGCTTTCAAATCAGTGTTGAAAGTGTTGAACTTTTCAAGGAATTACCCAAAACTTTCCTTTACTTTTTCTCATGTATAAATCATGAGTAATATTTTGTATATGAGAAAAAAATGTAAATATTTTCTTAGTCTAATAATAATGAGTGAATTATTATTAGATGAGTCCTTATTTGGCATGAGTTATTTGAAGACCACTTTTTTGTGGTGATATAATCATAATCTCTCTTAACATTGAGAAGAAGAGTCTCTTTCACACCCGGAGAGCTCTTTGAACTTGAATTTGTGAGTCACCTCTCAAAATATTTTTATTTATACTCTAGTTCTGGGAGTTTTTGACCCGATTCCAAAACTTATATCATTCCTCACATTCAAACAAAAGTGTATCACTTGATTCTACAGCTATTATTGAAGATCAACTCAAACGCAATTATTAGAGACCACACAATCAATTGATTGCATGTTTTAAAGAATAGCAAATCATTAAAGAAATATCGAATATATTTAGTAAAAATACATTCAAACACTTTTTATTTTATGAAATCCGCCCAATCTTTATGAATGCAGTTAATGGGTCTTCAAATACACACTTAAATAATAGCATTAAAAATGGATAATATATTAATGAAATAACGTTAGAGTTAGACGTTATCCAAAAGAAGGAAATTGTTTTGTAGAGTGAGAGGAAGTTTGCAGTAATGATAAAATACACATTTCGTACAATTAGAACCGGGAGTATAGGGAGTGATATGAATAGTTTCGCCCCATATTTTAAATTTAAACTTTGCCCATAAGTCTAAAAGGAAGTTGTGGTGGTTTTGTTGTCTGTATTATTCGTTTTTATTTTCATTTTTGTCAGAATGTGATCTCTTTTAGCAATAAAGCTCAACACAAAGTCTTATCACTTGAATTGACTTTCGTTTTGCCGTTCATTTGACTTCCCTCTCTGTCTCTCTTTAACACATTTTGTCTCACTCTTCGCTCTTCTCATTGAAAATATCTGCTATTATATACGGTATGGTAAAGCACCTGGAATGAGTCATACCTCATGTCGAACAAGACCAATAAACCAAATATTTTGTAACCTTTTATATTAGTTCAACGATATATTCAACAATATATATATGAATTTATGATTTTTATTTTCAGATTATTTAAGTTTCTTTCAAATTAGTCTTTAACTCAGAAATGATACGTATTGTTGGTTATTATTGGCATAAGAAGTGTTTTTATTCGGATGTTCATTTTCAACAGATACACATTTCCTTAAATGAGGAAATGTTATTATATTCTCGGTTATTGCCATCCAATAATTCATGTGAATAGTTCAGAAATCATTAACAGTCAAACAAAGATAATCAAAACTCTCAGTTATATTTGTTCTGTACTCTAAATCAAATTCAAATATTTAGCAGTTTTGAGATGTTGCCAAAAGTTTTTATAGCTTCAAAGCATTTCTGTGTGTATTGGCATGTCTTCCCTCTCGTTTAAGTTGATTCTATTGATTGTATTTATGGTGCATTCATAAAAGGAGCACTTGTTCTGTTCCTTTAACTAGTACTGCAAAAAGCACTGATTGATGTGTAAAGCAATTGTGTTGATCAAAATCTCATTTGGTATAAGCATAGTGTCGAATATATGATAGGGCTTTTCCTTTTGCTTACTCTCATTCAATTTGAAGGTTTTGCTCAACTTGTGTTTCACTATGAGTTTGGTGACAGCTGCTTATGATTACAAAATGAGTAAGCATTTAGTTTCCTGTCAATATAACAGTAAACCAGAGGAATTGATTTCATTTTTCTGCATCACAGCTAAAGTGCTCACTAGTTTCATAGTAACTTTTTGTACTCAATGAACTTATGAAAAAATGGTGCATTCCTTAACAGTTGAACAGTTGTTGGAGTAATAAAATTACACTGAGATTATGTGCACAAAATCAAATCTACTTTCAAAGCACAGAAATCTTTAATACTCTTTACTATTTATATGACACTCGAGTAAAGCTGTTCAATAAAAATAAAGCTTTAGGTCGTGAGCATTCACTAGAAAATCATTTTGACTGATATTTCAAGAGCTCTTTTTAGTATTCAATGATTAAGCCGTATTGAAGTAATAAAATTGAATAATAACATTCTTTGCATTGAAAACATATTTGACTTGTATATACTGTATTGAAATGATTAATATTAATCTTTTTGTTCTCTTTAATCAAACAGATGAAGCGCGACAAAAGGGCTGTAAAGTATTAGTTCACTGTCAGGCAGGAATATCTCGATCTGCAACTATAACAATAGCATATCTAATGCGTCACTCACTGATGACACTCGTAGACGCCTATAAACTTGTCAAAAGTTTACGTCCAATTATATCTCCAAATCTCAATTTTATGGGACAATTGGTTGAATTGGAACAAATGCTTAACAAATGCCAAAATAATTGTCATAAGTTAGCCAACAATGATAATGATGTTAATGTGACATGTGATTCAGGTTCAGAGAGTATGACTTCTTCGCCAACCATTCTATCACTTTGAAAATCATCTCAAGAAGCATTCAATCATCTCAAGAGAGAACTGAAGAAACAGACAGACATTCGCATTGTTTTCTCTGTGCCTTTTTGTATAAATAGATTCATCTCATTATTACATTTCAATTAATCATTATTTTTTCCTTAATTTTTTTAAACTATTAGTAAATTTGAAGTTTCATTCAATGAAATTTTTTTCATGATAAGTCGTAAAATTTTAATTGAAAATATTGATAATTATTTCGATTATTATTATTGTGATTCTAATTATTAAAGTTTTTGTGTTAAATGTAGTAAAGCTTGAATTGAATATTATGTGATTACTAGTCAGTCACAAATCACTTGTAATTATATATATAATAATTTTGAAAATTCATCATTTCATCGCTAAAGCTATGAATGTGTGCCACAAATTATGATACAAATTATGAAAAAAACAGTCAAATTTTTGAATATAATAAAAAATTTAATTAATATTTCAGTGAATAATTTATTTCATTCTAATACAACCAAATGTTTGTTTTATTTCAGGTTTGATATATTTATTCAATTAAAATATTTTTAAAATATTCTTCAAGAATCTTGAGAACTATCAGAACTTTTGGATACAATTTTGGAAATCTGACAACTGATTCATTTTTTCAATGAGTTACAGAACATTATTAGATTTTAAGATTAATTTCAATATTTAAATATAAGCCCAAATTATTATTAAATTCAAAAGAAAATGAAATTTTGGAGTAGTTCTCGTGTATTGTTGGAAATCACTATCAGGTTTGAATTAAATGGAGTCCAACTCAAACGTGACTCAATTCAAATTTATACGTTAAGTAGTCTTATAATCGCAATCATTAGCTTTTAATCTAATGTCAAGTATTTACAAAAACAATTAATTAATAAATTTTCAAAATTAGATGAGTTTAGAAAATATTTAGAATTTATTTTTAAGTTTTTGCTCATATATTAAAATTGCAATTTCGGAGATGAGTTTGACTTGAATTAAAGATCCGTATAATTGGGATTCAGAAGCAGTTGCAATTCCTCAAAGCTTCACTCTTATAGATCTTGAGCCCAAAAAATCTGTCAAAAATAAAAGGGGAAAAATTACGATTGAAGAACAAGAAGTAATACCAGAAAACTTGTTTCAAGCGAAGAAAGAAAACTGCAAACGATTTAAGGAAAATTTCAGTACTCAAGAGTTATTTGATCTCATCAATGATGGCATCGAAATAAAGACTAATAGGAAAATATATTATATCAGAAAAGAATTCTGTGGACCAGTTATTCAAAGGATATGCCGTGGAAGCTATGGTCATATCACTAAAAAGGACTCAATCCTAGTTTCTCAGTCAGTTTCGGAAAAGGGAGTCATTGATAAACAAAAAAAGATAAAATTTTCAATCGGAAAGAAGACAATAGATTATGGTCTTATCATCTGTAGAAATGGTTGCGTTTTAATAGAATCCGGAGCTTATTGTCTCATAGATATGCCTTAGATTATAATCGAGTCGTCGGGTAATTACTATTCGATAACAAAAGGAAAACCTAATCTAGAACTCGGACCGGGAGCTCATGTCGTGTTTCACGTCAAAGAAATGTCATTAATTTTTGTGACAAATCCTAAGTTACCAAATAATATACCAGTCGTTATGCCATTAACTGATGCGAAGTTATCATTAACTGAATCGAACAAATCTTCAGAATTAACAAAATTATTGGAAGATTTGACAACTAATGAGTCTCTAGAAAAATCTGCAAAACTAGAGATTGAAAGACAAGAAGAAGTTGAGGATTCGAAACAATTTTTTGAAGATAAGGCATCTGTAGATTCAAAAGTAACGGACATTTTTGAGAAACAAAAATCTTCTGTTAACGCATTAGAAAATGTCGAAAAAACACAGGAATTAAAGAACAAATCTTTAGAGTCTTTGAATTCTATAGAGTCAACAAATGAAGATTCGGAAGAAAATGCAAAACTTGCAAAAAGCCATCAAAAATCTCCTGATTCTGATCTTGAATTAGGAAAAGAATTACAGAGAGCTGTAAAATCTAGAGAAAAAAGTGGCCGACAATTGAATGAATTCAAAGATTTAGAAGAATTGATTCAATTATTGAATACAAGTTTAAAGGAATCATGTTTTGAGTCCTTAACAGAAAGAGATGGCATTTCGCATAATTTGGCTCAAACTGAAGCACAACTAATAAAACAAATAGAAGAACATCTAAATCAACAAAACTCACAAAAATCGATTCCAATTCCTTCGGCTATTTCTCAGGAATTAAAAGAACAAAATATAGAATTTTCTGAAAATATATGGCTTCGGGAGGATTTGCTCTCGTATTTGATGGTAAATTCTTCGGAAAACAGATAGCAATCAAATTAATTGATAAATCAAAGCTCAATAATCACGTAAAAGATGAATACTTTCCCCAAGAATTAGAATTCGTTCGAAGTTTAAAGATAGATTATGGATGTCTTAAAGAAAAAGATGCAAGAATTTGGTTCAAACAATTAATATGATCGCTTCAGTACATGCATTAGAGATAGCATTGCTGACAGAGATGTCAAATTCAACAATATTTTCCTTGAAAACGATGTCTTAAAGTTGGGTGACTTCTCCCTCTCCTGTTATGCAAAAGATCTCAATACAAATGAACCCATTCTTAATGATAGCTATTGTGGAAGTTTAGAATATGTGGCACCAGAAGTGCTGATAAGTCTTGAACATGATCCGCGTTCGAGTGATGTCTGGAGTTGAGGAGTTTGTCTTTTTGTTATGATTTCCTGGACTTTTTCTTTTGATAGCTATTCTTCTTAACTCTATAGCAGGCAAATAATGGATCAATTAGAATATCCGCCGAATATTAGAGTTAGCCATCAATTGGAACAACTCTTCGGGAAAATATTTGTCATCGATTGAGATCAGAGACCAAATATGAGACGAGTTTCGCAATTAGAATGGGTTATTAGTGACGATTAATTCAATTTATTTAATTATAAAGTTTCTGTAATTGTATTGAAAGATAAAATTTTTAAATATTCAAAGCCTTGTGAAGAGTGAGTTCATTCATTAAAATAATTTCATTAACTCTATTTTTAGGTTACATTTTCGGAATTGTGTTCAAAAGTTACACTCCATTGCAATTATGTTGAGTTTATGCAATATTTTAGTCATACTTGTATTTCATACTTATATTTGAGCGTTATTTTGAATTGGTTTAAGATTCCAATTAATTTACATAAAAACAATTATCAATTTTTTCAACAAACTATGGTTTATATCCTCAAAGAAAAATTTGTTTAGTTTAATGTTATTCAAAGATTTTTGAATAAAATGATTAGATATAACAATAATTAAGTATTTCATATTTAGTTCATGCTTTGTTTCAAATTAATTAATTGATTGTTTGGTTCAAATATTAATAATAGTCATTATTTTACTTCATTATATAACTTAATGATTAACTCAAAACTAATATGAATTAGAGAAAGAAAATAAAGCTTTATTGAAATGCTAAATAAAAAGTTATTATTTTAGATTTAATTATTAAATTATACAAAGAATAAATACAGTTAGAAATGATTTCATGATTTAAAACTCGAAATCTTTAATTATTAGTTTTGGTTGCGTTTGAGACACAGCGAAAAAATGCTATTACAGTACTTGTTAAAAACGTGAAACCTTTTGATTCAATTGAATTTATTGAGTCGTTTGTTGAAGAAAATTATTACACTCTTTATTATAAAATATTAAAATTTATAATTTGTTTCAAAATATAATTATCAATTGTTTGCTTCAAATTAATAGATACGCAAACTTTATAATTATAAGAATTAATCTTTGGTTCAACAAAGAAATAATATTTGAATATTAAAATACTTAGAATTATAAAGAGGAGCTTCAGGTAAGGCAAGAGTAATGTCTCCAACTTTAATGCACACGAATTACATGACTTGAGAACTTCTTTTATCTTATATACGGAATGGAATGTTTGCCAAATGGACGAAAGACGGATCCGAACACCAAAATACCACTCCTTATTTGCCACAATTGCAATTCGTTCTATATTTTCTTCACTGTCTATTCAATTAATTATAATTATTAAAGCATTTAAAGTAACTAAAGATATAATGGAAATGTGGGACGAATTTTGAGCTGTATTTTCTGCAATTTGTGCGATATTTCACAGATATATACTTCAAAAAGATTCACTCTTTAGATATTTTCATTCAAAAATTATCTGTTTTTCTAATAATTCAATCAAAGTTGAGTTGAAAAAGTTGGACATCTTTATTGGATCTTTTCATGTGACACACCTTCTGATTCACTCAAACCAGGCACTAATGCTTTGTAAATATATTTAACGGTTCTTGAGTTGAGACCAGATATACCAGAAGACATCAAAACAGAGCAAACAAATAACAAAAATTTAATATTTCTTTGAAGACTTGACATCATCTGTAAATCGCCCAAAAACTTTACGAAATCAATTTGAAACAAATGGCAATAAGTGGTCAATAATAACATTCCTTGCATTGAAAACATATTTGACTCATATATACTGTATTGAAATGATTAATATTAATATTAATATTAATTTTTTTGTCAACTTTAATTAAAAAGATGAAGTGCGACAAAAGGGCTGTAAAGTAATTAGTTGACTGTCAGACAGGAATATCTCGATCGCAACTATAACAATAGCATATCTGATGCTCTCGTAGACGCCTATAAACTTGTCAAAAGTTTACGTCCAATTATATCTCCAAATCTCAATTTTATGGGACAATTCGTTCAATTGGAACAAATGTTTAACAAATGCCAAAATAATTGTCATAAGTTAGCCAACAATGATAATGATGTTAATGTCACATGTGATTCAGTATGACTTCTTCGCCAACCATTCTATCACTTTGAGAATTATCTGAAGAAGCATTCAATCATTTCAAGAGAGAACTGAAGAAACAGACAGACATTCGCATTGTTTTCTCTGTGCCTTTTTGTATAAATAGTGTATAAATAGAGTATAAATAGAGTGTTGTGAATTATAAGTGGCAATTGTTACATCTTAAATTAGGCGTCTAATTGT
>JAQFZT010001607.1:0-14437 GCA_034696325.1 Camisiidae sp.
GTAAAAGCAATAGAGAAAGAGATCGACGATTAACCTAAAAAAAAGTTGCTCTAAAATAGCGAAACTGTCGACAAACTATTTTTAGGTTTTTATAGACTTATAAAACTTCATATAATATATATTTATTATTATTCATTCCTTCAATTTATAATAAATTACTTTTTTCATCAAAACTTATATAACTTGAAACTCTTTTCTCATCCATTTCTGAAGCATTAATGCATTTTCGAAACATATAATGTATATATAATATGTGCCATCAATTTGTTTGACGCCTTTCTATCCATTAATTCATTTCAATCTATGATTATATTATAAATTATCAATTATTAAATCATTTCAAATCAAAGTTTAATCTATGAATAACTCAACTCATTTTTAAAACTTTAAATAAAACATTTAATTGTCGATAACTTCTTAATAGCTTTTATTTTATCCAAAGCTTGTTAAGTCAATCGTTGATTGGATGCAATTTTTCTTAATATATATTCAATAATTAGATTAATTGAAAGCAATAAAACTCGAATCAAGTGCTGGGACACATTCAAAGCTTGAGTTATTCTAATAAATAGTACACTATTTTAATTATAAAAACATTTTCTCTAAAATTAATGTCAATTTTAAAATAGAATGTATGACACACTTGAAATTGAAAGCAAAATGTTTTCAATAATAAATCTTTAAGTTTGGATGTTGTGAGAAGTTTTTGAGACTATTTATGATTCATTAAAATTTTACGCTTCATTAATAAGTTATATAAGTCGAGAAAAGACGTGAAAATAATTTTACAGACCATTAGGTTGCATGAATTGTATGCATGCAATTCTTATTTGTTGTTTTTGTTTAGATCATTATCTTTCAAATAAATTTCTTGACAAAAAGTTCAGTTAATTTATGTTAATTTTTTATCTTTTAATTTAAAAACAAAATTCATTTCTTCAAAAGTTCACAATAAATATTCAATTTTAGCCATAAATCTTATGATTAGTTGAGCCGATACTTAAAGTCAGATGAGTTTAATGTATGCATGATTTAAATGGATTCGAAATCTTGGATTTAATATTTGAAAATATGATAGTTTTGAAAAACAAATTTGTTTGGCATAAAAAGTAGGAAAAAGCCATATAGAGAGCCATATGTGTTAATTGTTAGGGTGAGAAAGAGGGGAGAGAGAGAATGATAGACTCGAAAAGTGGGTCACAGGTCGTAAAGTTTGAGACCTCATGCTGTAACTTATATGTGTTATATATTCTCATTTTTTTCAGTGCCTTAAAGTGACCACAAAGAAGAGCCGAAGCGCTGAACTTGAAAAATCCAAACAATATGAGTGAAATGTGGGTTCAGTGCTTTACGTGTTGTGTTGCAGAGCGACCTCAAACTGTAAGCTTTTTTTTATTTTGATTGTTAGTTAAGCTGATAATTAGCTTCTATTGCCTTCCATTCCCTTCCGGGTGCCTTTTAATAGAAAAGAAGAAGAATTGACCGCTCAATGATAGGCAGTCCAACCAATTTTCGACACACTGCACACGTAGGATCTGGAGATATGACTACTCATGTAAGTCTTCCTTCAAATTACTCCATACAACCTAACTCTCATTCAAGTTCCGGGTATGGGATGGGAGTTGCTCTGTTCCTTACTTTTTATTTCCATTTAATAAGAGCTTCTTCTACTTAATGCTTAATATTTGAACCTTCAAATCCATTTTTATTAAGTTAGTATAACTCTAGACGAGAAGACGAGAGTTGTTTAGTTCAATCAATTGTTTATTATTTAACTTATATTTAATGCACTCTATTTTTGTTATTAACTTACTTTTATAAATAGAGAAAAACTGATCTTTAAGTTAATTAAACGGTTGACTGAACTCTATAAATAAATTTATCAAATGCTAACATTCAGTTCTGATGAAAGTGTTGCAATTTATTTCCAAAAATTATCTTTTTAATTAAAAGCATTTATAAACCGTATATTTTACTACTACTTGTACTTGTATTTTAACCACTTTTTATGTGACATGACATATATAATGTTCATAATTATCAAAACTTTAAACGAATCATTGAAATTTCAAGTGCTTATGAAGTTTATTAACTTCATTAATATTGTTAGCATTTGCTGTTTTTGGCACAAAACTCAATTCTTTGTACTTTTCCGTTGAACAGAATTCCAAACAATTTCATTGAACAGTATTTGAAGAGATTAATGACTGATAAGTGATAACTAAAATTTTCGGATCACATAAACCTTTGCTCTTTATAACAATTAGAAATTTGTTTGTGTTTGATCTTACAATCAAATGAACTATTGTTTACACTTTTTATGATATCACAAATTTATATATTATCAGATTTAGTACATATTCACTCAAATTCATAGATTTATGACAACATAAAACATTCTCTTCTCTGCTGTAATTTATTATTCTCTGAAAGGGTTAATCCTTATAAATGTGAGATTAGTTTTTATGATGCAATTCTCAATTTGATATTTCATTTACTCCAAAGTTTACAGTAACACAAATGGCATTCTTTCGCTTGATTTGAGTTATTGACACTTGAAGTATTCTATGAGGAAAAAACTTTCTAATTTCAAACGACTCAAGTGTACAATACTTTATTATAAAAAATGTTAATAGACTTTAATTTTATATTTGGTTAAAACCACACAATTTTAAATCAGATAAACGTTGAAAATTCTAATTCAATAAATTATGGCGAAGATAAGGACAGATAAGTAATTATAGGCCAGATGTGGGCAAATGAACTATTTTCTCGCTGATGTAGATTTTGTTGCCATAACTGAAGTCAAGGTTTTTCCTTTCGCTTCAAAGATTTCTATTGTAGTGATTATAAGGTCTGAACAGAAGCCGTTTTAAAGCTCAACTTTCCGTTCTGTTGTGACTATTAGTTCTTAGTTTTAAAATACAAAGAGAAACTTAAATTAGAATTAGTGGTTGTGTTATGTTATTGTATGACCTCAATTGTGGTATTGGTGGGAGACGTCGACATCTCAGGTGTGTTTATAAATAATGTCAATTTTTTTAAAGGGCAGATAAACTTCTATTTAATCTCCAAATATATCCTTTGCATACTTAACGAATTAATCATATTGAGGTTATTTTTCTTGTTTTGCACCATTTTAGAGATTAGTATTATCTTTCAAGTTATCTTCGCATCGCTTGTCGACACTTCACAACTAATACCAAAAAAGTGCACTTTTTACTACTTTATACAATCAGATGCCATTATTTACACAATTCAATCAATGTTACGATTCTATTGAAAATCACCATTTAATAGAAGTAATCAAAGGAAATGAGAGTCTATTGTGTGGTGCTTTTCGTGGAAACATAATTCGGCATAACATCAGTGAATCATTTAGAGGTTTAAATATAGCAGAAATAATAATTGTGGCAATAAATCGGATTCAACTTTAATCTTGTTTTCAAGTATAGAATAGTAGCTCTTATCAGGTCATTATCAAAAGTTTAGCACTAAAGCCATTCTTTTGCCGTCTTTTCATCGCAATTCATGGCATCGCTAAACATGTTTCACAACCAAATGATAACTTTCTTTTTTTGACGCTTTTATGTTGGATTAGCTTTTCGTTGTGAGAATTGTATTTCATGAGAACGAAATCAAATACAATATTGTATTTAGAAATGTTCTCAATGCTGGTCATTGTGTCAAAAGCACTGCATTTTTCATATTTAATATCAAATACAATGGGTTTCTATTGCAATCATATTAAGGCGTTTCTCATAACTCTAACAATAAGTTGTTTCTATTCTAACGCAAAGTTGAATGACTAAAGAAATAATTAGTGGTTTTTTCTATTATTTCTGAAATAAATATTTTGTTATTCTGAAAATAGACAGTCAGACAAAATAGTAAAAACGCGAACCTAATGATTATCTTTGATCACAGTTTGCATTTAGAAGTTGGAAAACTCGCATCTTTTCACATTAGTATAAGTTTGAATAATTTCTTTTTTATAGCTGAGAGCCCTCCAGCATCAGATGGCCTCTAAAGGTGGATACGAATTCGCTTTACCTGTCAAAGTGCAGATACCTGTAGTTGATGTTAAAAATTAGGTGAGTTTATGAGCAGTCACGACTAAAACATACCTGTATTTGTGTACAAATGCATCGCTAATTGCAATTACTTTTATTCCTCTATACATAGATAGCTTTTAATTCAAGAGTAAAGGCTTCAACTGCACAATAAAATGCGAACTTCAAAGCCATAATTCATTACTCATTTTATAAACATTTCGATCGACTGTTCGCTTTCCTTTACTAAAGGATTGAGTTGTTTTGCGATCTCGTGATAATAGATTCAAACCTATGAATCGTAAATACCTTTCTTTCACTGCAATTATTAAAATGACACAAAGTATACATTAAACGATGTAAAGAATGTGCACAATTGCTGTTATGTTCCTAAATATATATGAAATAGTGATTTGTGATAATTTTTGGGATTTAATAGCAATTGCTTTCTGTTAAATATTACATGAAACGGGGGTTAACTTTGATAGTGTGAACAATTGATCATATTTTGCACATTACTAACTATCTTAATACCAGTGATTAATACAACTTTAATACAAACTTCAATACCATAAGAATACTGATGTGTGCCTCAAATCTCAATATTATTCTAACTTTTATTACTTCCTTAAATTGTCCACTTATTTAAGATAATTAATAATGCATTGCATAACATCTCATTAAATTTAAAAGTATCTCATTTCGAATTTGATCGCATTTTTATCCTATCAGTTGTAGTTTTAAATTAAGAATATATTGTATTTTTATGTTTTACTTTTGTCTTTATTATTATTATAAATAACTGTATCATAACTTATATTATACTTTTCAATATCAAATTATAGCATTCATTTTTGTTTCGCTAATAAATCTCAATTTGAGTTTTCATTATGTAATTAATTCACATTTTGTTTCCGTTGACCGTAAAGTAATAAAAATAAGCACTCCTTTCAAATTTGAATCAATTGTTCATTTTATTTTCAAATTATAATTTTTAAATCATTTAACTTATGGTAAAGAGAATCAAAATCTTAAAGTAATAAACAAAAGGAAGAATATGTTTGCCTTATAGTTACGGAATCATTGAAACAATTTCAATGCCATGTTTCGTATTCGATATGAAGAAATGATTTATGCCATCTTTTATAGAATGAAATGCTTAGGAAATGATGAATATATGAGTGAAGCAAAACGCAATTTGGATTAAATAATAAAGGATTGAAGTTATGTCTGACAAAAAGATGAAAATCTTTCACAACATAATAGTGAAACTGTTCACAACTTTCATTGGAATAATGGGACAATTATTATAAAAAGTGTTAACACTTATTGTCACAGATAAGTCATTGATTTGAGGACAAGTCAGAGGTAAAGGGATGTTCATATAGAATATTTGGTCACAATTATATCAAATTTAAAGTTTTTTCTTATGTTTATATCAAACATTGTTGTTAATCTCATGTTAATCGTTAAAAAGTATATCAAATCAAATTTATAAAGGCATGAAGAAAAGTATAGATTTATTCCAATTTATTTCAATACAATTAAATGAATACCAATATTTTTAATGACAACTAAATAAAAAGTGTTCGAATAAAACTTTTTCAGCTTAATATAATTTAATTTACAATAATATGAAGTATAGCCTATTCATCATCACTTTCAATGATTTGAACCGGTTTTTTCTTTCCGTCGGTCTTCTTATCGAAAATATCCTACAAATAAAAGATAATGTTAAGTAATTTGAATAAATATGAAATTATAAAAGAAATGAATTATAAAAAGATAGTTTTACATAATCTGTATTTATATGTTATTGATTCGCAAACAAACTTGATATTTTGATGCCAATCAGTTAATCGATGGCAACGATTATGATTCTTGAGATAAGTAAACAAGAAATATGAACCACTAGAGTTTGAGAATCTGACCTTTGCATACCTTTTGCATGTCATGTTTCTCATTATTATCTCAATTAAAAAATCAATAGTGACAAAGATATTGCAACAATGCATGAG
This sequence comes from Camisiidae sp., assembly GCA_034696325.1. NCBI lineage: Eukaryota > Metazoa > Arthropoda > Arachnida > Sarcoptiformes > Camisiidae > Camisiidae sp. Next base: position 6,071 of record JAQFZT010001607.1, read on the forward strand.
ATCATGATTGATTGATTGATTTTTATTCATTTAATGTCATTAGTAGTTCCACTTGAGTCACTCATAACAAGATCACTATTTGAAAATATTTTTCAGAATCATTTATTTCAATTACTTTATTAATCAAGTTTTTCTGCTTCTATTAAATTGATTAGAATTTTCAAGGACTAAGACTTCAAATTTGGGTTTTTACTAAATCCTTATAAATTGATAATTTAATTGAGTCCTTAGTTATTGAAGATTTGACTCATGGAATATATTTTGATAGCGTTTTCGTTCATGGATGGCCAGCTCAGGGGGTATTTTCCAAAATTTTTGCCCCTTAGAAGAGGGTACAGGTGGGGTATAATCACTACTCAATACTATAACTCATTACTTCGAACTTATATTTGAATTTAAATCAACTTCTTTTCTTTATATGACTAAAAAAGAAAAAATTTAAATTAAAAAAGTTTTGGTTTCCAACTGGTCTCGAACCACCGACCTTTATGGTAGACGGACACAAGATAATTAGTAATATAGATGCTATTATTGATTAGTATTTAAATTTGTATGTTTTTCCTAATGTTTGATCTGAGTTTATCACTGGATCTGTACGGCTATTAGTGTAACAAAGTTTTACTTTATATAATTTTAAAGCCTAATTGACAGGGGTATCGACTGATAAACTTCGACTCAGTTGGGATCAGCAGACCTATACCCCTTCTCCCCTCCCTTGGTCATCCCTGGTTTTCGTTTCATTTTTGATATTGTTTTTGATTGATGTGTAATTTTTTTTATAAAGAAAGCTCAAAAGTTATTGTGAAGGAAATTATTTGTTTTGCTTAATAATTAAAGAAAAGCCTGAAAATAAAGTTATTGAAAGTGGATATGACTATCATTTCTAGTTTTATTCATTCTATTGAATTATAACTTAAAGTGAATGATAAGTTCTTGACACAGATTAAGACAATCAGAATTTCCCTTTTTTATCTCTACTTCGACCACTTTTTAATTAATTTCAAACATACTTTTGTCCCTTTATTACTAAAATATCATTTTTGAAACTTAATACTACTCTGTATTGCTTTGAATAACAAAATTTTTTAAAAATACATTCAGGAATAGTTTGAATGTTTATCAGTTGAAAATTGAATACTTTTTGCCCATTATTTTGAAATTGAATGGTGTTTAATGAGGAAATGTAAGATTTATTATAATTTATTTTCTATTATTTGATGAGTATTTGGAACTTAAATCTTAGAATAAAGTTTTGATTTGAAAAAAGTTGATTTTATAGAAAAATTGGAATTAAATGAACTAAAACTAGTTTCACACTCATAAAAAACAAGTTAAACCATAATTTGTGAATCATTATCTTTAACTTATTTAAGTATTTGACTGTTTGATGACAATATCACATAACATCACAATTTTAAAATTCAATTTTACGACTGAATAAAAACTAAAAATTAAGATAAAACTTAATTAAAACTCATGTCAAGTTTGAAAATATACAGTATATTTTGAAAGAATCAAATTTCTACTCAACCGATACTAAATGGGATCATAACTTGTCTACTCATTATTCAAAGCAACAGATTGTGAGTGTTCTCGAGACTCAAACTGAATGAGTGATTTCGAGTACAAAAGTATCTAAAAAACTAAAACGAAATTCGGATGAAATTTGTGAATGGAATGTATTTTTGTAGTCAAAAAGTCAAGTTCAAGGCTCAAGAGAACATGAAAAATGTTGAGGTTTTTTTGTTATAAAATGAAAAATTTATTAGAGTTTAATAATTATTACTCGTTATTCGAGTCAATTTGCAGACTATAAGTATTGGGCTGTCATCAGGGCTTAGAGCAGATGTCAAAACATATTATGTTATAAATTATATTTTAGTTGAAATAAAACGGATAAGAAATGATTTGAGTTCAATCCACCAATTTATAGAACCTATTATATGTTGATTTATTGCTTTTTCAATTAAATTACTTAAAACTAATTTCATTAAGATATTATAGTAACATATTTAAGGAATAAGTTTATGAGTTGTTGATTTTTTCAAAATAAATTTATGCGAACGTTAAAAGTTAATTTCAAAGCTTAATATCTCCCAAAAATGCATCCCAAAAATGTGTTCCTCAGATATTCTTAAAAAGAAACTCCACCTAAAGATTTTTGAGTTTTGAAAAGTTTAATGTTTCCTTTGGCTTAATAATAAGCTTGCAGTCAGTTTTGGTATTAGTCGTTAAGTTAGGATAGAGTTGGGCTGAATAATGAGCTGCACTATAATAATGTATTATGTGAGGTGACCTCAAGAGTCGAGTCTAGCCCTCACAATCATTCAGCAACATATTTCATATTAATCTTATTAATTGTTTAAATACAAGTCAGAGTAGAAGCAAGTTTGTCATCATCTGTTTGTTCTGTCTCTACGTTTCATGTCTTCACTCAAGCATTGATTGATCTGATGGAAAGGTTGTGTGTTTTGGAATTGAACTCAAGTTGAATACTATTAAAATGGATTTTTCCTTAAATCAGATTTCTATGAATGAGCTTTGGTTTTCATCTCTATAGAGATGATAACATAAGTTATTTAAGGCGTTTGCTTTAAAACAAGATTGTCTTATATCACAGTTATGTACAGTTATGCCATTAATCAGACCAACTTTTTTTCAGCGATTCAACTCTTTTCTCACTCGACTTAACAAAGAATGCAAATCAATTAAAATGAAATCTTGCGGAAAAATTTCTTTTTTGTTAGAGAAGATCAAAATGATTTTGGTTTACAAAAGGAAATTGTTTAAAAAATTCTATTCGGCGAACACCTGATGTTTTCTGATAAAGAAAATAACACTTGAACTGAGGAAATACTGATTACATTAATAGTAATATAATAACAAAACGTAATAATTATTTGACTCACACTTCACTTCAATAACAAGTCATCGAATTTACATTTTGTCAGGAAATTAACACTTAAAGAGCTTTTCCTATACAGACAGTACTCGACACCGGATTGTTGTCACGTGTAGTACCAGAAGAAATAACTCTTATAGCTGTACACAAGCGCCTCGGGAGCGAATCCAACATTTCTGTGCACTTAAAGCTTTCGTTTTAAAGCATAAGCAATAGAAGGGCTCCAAAAGTTAGGATCAAACAAAGCGCGAGAACCCATTTTTCAGAAAAATCATTAAAATCAACTCAAGATTAAGTTTAAAATCTATATTAATGTTTGAAAATATGTTGTAAACACCTAAATGAATGCGCACATTATAACGACATTAGTGTCTAAAAACTTATTTTCATTGGTTTGCAAACATTTTTAAATTGTTATTTTGAAATAAGTTTCAACTCTTGGAATTTAATTCAAATTTTTTGAATTGATTAAATTCTTTAAGAAGTAATCAATGACTTGATAACGAAATCTGTACAACAATTATAGTTCCGACATATGATGAGTTTCCTGATAGTAAAAATGTTATTTAATAATTGTAAAAAATAGCATTTTATGTTTTTGTTGTTCGCTCACATTCACAGGTAATGAACTTTTCAAACTTTATATCCTATACATATGCAATAAATTCGATAACTTTGAACTTTAAACCCTTTAAAACAATGTAAGACTTAGAAAAACTTATAATCTAGAGTCCCATCAGAAACAATATTTTACAGAATAGTTGCGCATAAAAACAGTCGTTACACTTCTTATAGACAGAGAACAGTATTAAAAGAAGCCATAAAATAATAATAAAAATAAGCCAATAATAAACAAAACCTAACATTAAAGAGATGCTCTCAATTGCTCGAAAGGATTTCCCCATTTTTATCTTCAAATTAGTAAAAAATGTATTAAAATATTTAATATTCAAAGATTTTGGCAAATATTACCCTAAACTATGACTTCGGTTTTCTAAGATTTGGAAAATTTGACAAAAGTTAAGAATAAAAATTCAATTATTAGATTTGTTCTTCACTTTGAATTAAGACATTGATTATGAAATGATTGCAAATGATTGGAAACTGAAACCTGAGATTCGATACTGAAATGATTGCTAAGAAAATGTAATGATCTCTACATTAGATGGAATCCATGCAATTGAAACGCACACATTTGATACATATTTGGCCAAAACAAATAAATTTATCTATATTTAGAAAGTGAAATATTTGCAAAGCATTACTTCCTTCTCTTAACGCTCTATTGACTTATCGTTTTTTCAATTAGAGAAAGAAAACAAAAAACAAAACAAAATACACTTTAAAGAAAGTAAAAAGACTTACGGGTTCGCTGTCATCGTCATCATTGGCTGGTTTAGACTCTTCGCCAGACTCTCCTTCATCAGGATATTTACTATAAGATGGGTTTCGCTTGAATTGGTTTTTAATTTTAGAGATGGAAATGCCTTCTTCTTCGTCATCTTCATCACCATCAGGTTCTAAATAAGAAGCTGTGGGACCTCTAATGAGTGATCTCTCGCGAACTTTTCTCTGTTTGTTTTCACGTCTAATCGAAGCCTTGAGTCTGTCCTCTTCTTTCTTAATCATTTCAGAACGATGTGCTTCAGGATCTTTACCTACATTTGGAAGAACCCGAATCTTTTGCGTTTTTTGGCTCCTGTCGGCTAAAGATAGTGTCAGTTTTCTATGAGTAAAACTTTCTGTAGAAAATGGTCTAAAAGTGAGTTTAGTTCTGAAGACGGTCTGTCCCTGTAATCCTGTTCCCTGACGTATAAACAGATGATTATTATCTCCGGGCATGAGTTGTAATTTGTGAATATCGAAGATTTCGTCGCCTAAATGTAATGAAAGACTCCCGTCAGACCACCGAACAGTTCGAGCATTACTTTCTTTTGTAACATCTCCGGTCACTTTGTCGTAAACATTTCTCCATCTGATTGTATTTTCCACTTTCAACTTGAGTCGAGCCCTTCCCTCATCGTCTTGAATCTCGTCCTCATCGATCTCGTCCTCATACCATTGAGGATCATAAGGATGGGTATCAATACTCAAAAAGTTCGGAAGTTTTACGAAATGTATTTCTTTTCCCAAATCGGCAACAATTCTAGGAATTTCTACTTCTATTCTTGTTTCAGGAACCGGTTCTTCTTGTGGTTCTTCATCTTCAATAAAAGACTGTTCGCCAACTGTTTCGTTATTATTAGCGATGCCATCATTACTATTCTCATCGAGTCTTTGTTCGTTATCAACATTTCCATCAAATGAATCTTTATCTGAATGTTTGTCTTCATCTTCATTAACACCATCTGTTTGTCGTTCATTGTCATCGTCTTCATCTTCAGAACTCATATCTCCGAAAATATCCTTTGCTTTTGCGTTTTTAGTATCCATTTCTTCCTCATTCTCTTCATCATCACTCGCATCGAGTTTTTGTTTTTTATCAATTGTTTCACTTTTACTTTCATTGCTTTCATCAGAACTGGAGTCATCTCTTGAATCGAATTTTCTCTTATTTTTAACGCGATGTCTAATAACGTCTTCGTTTTCACTGTCGTTATCATGGGATTCATTGACAACCTTTTCTTCATTATCAGACTTCTCCACATTATCATCAGATGACTGGTCATCGATTGCGAGTCTGTTATCGTTTTCATTATCACTTCTTTCGACTTCAGAATCATTTTGTGAATTCCTATTGTTATCATTACTCGAAACGGATTCGCTGTCACTGGAGTCAGAGTCAGACTCAGAATCATTGGCCGTATTCTTCACTTCCTCCTCATCTTTCTCTTCAGCAGCACTTTTCTCTTCGTCAGACTCTTCGCGATCACTCAAAAGTGCCGGTCCGGGAGTTTTGGGGATATGGTCTTCATGTCAAACAATTCAATACAAGTTAAATAACATAATAGTTGGACATAACATAATATTATCAATACCTATGTCTTCATTGGAGTCTTCATTGTCTTCATCACTTCCCAACATATTTGCGAACTCAGCCATTAAATGAACTGATTTTTTATTTTATTTAATCAATTGTCAAATGATAAACATTTTTGATAAAATCTTAATTGAAATGAATGTAAAGATAACTAAATAATTATGAATAATATAAACAATGAATTGAATACAATGTTGAGATCAGTATTACTTGTGCTTCATATGTGTCACTACTGATCACGTTTACGAGTTTTGTTCAATATTCACATCCAATATATAACTTATTCAACAATTCAATTATTAGAGTTATTCATATTCATATTTATCCAAAACAATTATATCTTTATTTTGAGTTTTATTTCTCAATTAAATCTTATCATTAATTCTTTACATTAATCAAAGCAGCATTTCATGTGTCAAAACTTGGTTTAAAGTTTAAAAATATTTTATTTCTTGAACCTAATATCATCCGGCGTGGTCTAGTGGTTAGGATAGCTGGCTCTCACCCAGCAGGCCCGGGTTCGATTCCCGGCGCCGGAATTTTTTGCACTTGCAATTTCTTAAAGTATTCATGGAATTCCTATTTCATATTCATTCAAATTTTTTGTATTTCTATTCTTTCAAAACTAAAAATATATTTCGCTTCCATCATTCAAAATCTCTTAATTTATTACAAATTTTATCAAAAATTCTAGTTTGCAATCTTTGCTTCAATTTGTTTCCTATTAATTTGTGTTTGAAAAAAAAGTTTAGTTTCGTGTTAAGTTCATTAAATTTATCTAAATTTATGCCAAATTGAGTAAAATAAATATTATTAAATGATGCTTTTATTTAAATTACTAGAGTCTGACTTCTTTCAAAGCGAGTTATCTTTCTCTTCACGAGTAATGAAATGTCTGTTCTCATGAAACTTTCCTGATGTGTTACAGTTAGCATATAATTTGGTTGATATAATTTTAAAATTTCCTTTAATTGTTTTGAATTTAGTTTCTTTTCAAATGTAAGCTTTACATCTCATGACAGAACTTAATAATAAAAGGTTTTCCATTAAATTATTATGTAATGAGAATTAAGTTAATCCCAAAAAAGTAGGAGCGAAATGAAATTGTGTTACATTTGCATAAAGTAATTCATTAAGTTATTTATATTACAATAAAAACAGTTTCTACTCTGCAAGTCTCGTATGGCATATATATATATTTATTTTTTTTAATAAGAAGACAAGTTTTTGAAATAATGTTCTGAAAAATGGGTGAGTCTATGGTTTAAAACAATATGATTGAATAGAATTTTGTGGAATATTACTCCTTGAACTGAAACTTGAAACAAAACTTGCCTCTCATTACATTGAAAGTACTTTGGCTTCTATTATCTGGAATCAGTGTTATTAACATTAAAGCTTAGAATAGAAATAGTCTGTTTGTTAACACGAATCCTAAGAAAGTCTATGTCTATCTCATGTTGAAGTATTGACCGAGAAATAGTTTTTGGAAAAATCTCTAGAATTGAAAGTAAGATAAGTTGAATGCAATGTTAGTGGAAGTGTTCCATCAAATATAACTCGACCAGAGGTGTGTTCACCGCATTTACTCGATAAAAAAATGTAGAAATATTTTTGAGGCGCATTCTATTATAGTTCACAAATTAGGGGGTTCTGAATTGGCTCAAAACGTGGCACAGAGGCATGATTAACATGATTGGTGGAGTTGTTGGAGTTGGCAGACAAGGTCAAAGGCAGCTTCAGAAATCTTACAGTTAGAGAGGGATCTTAGAACCGGTTGGTTCGCCCATCCAATAACTAGAATGCACTTGTGGTGACTATAGCAACATAAGTCAAATTTAAAGTTCTTTGTGTGTTAACATACCAAAGGAGGAGCACTTTCTTAAGTCAATTCTTTCAGAGTTGGGTCAAATGTTTGAATGCTATGTAACTTTTGTGCTAAATATTTTTCATGGTATATATCTTTTTTTGTCATTAATCAGACACGTGAATGACTTACACATTCAAAAAAGTAGGGGTAAGTCACTGATAAAGTTTATTATCAAATAAATTCAAATTTCTGTGACAATACTTGAGCTCTGTTTGAGTTTGGAATTTATATCATAACAAAAAGTGCAAAAATGACCCGAAATAAGTTACTCGCAAAATACATCTCAAGTTTCTCCCAACAACACAAAGCCATTGCACTGGTAAGAGATAGTCGTTTTATAGATAGTTTAGTTTACTTTATATCATAGTTTACTTCATAGTTTTCTCCCAATCCCTCATTACTTTCCTTTTCTTTTCAATATCTCATAATCGATGTCACAATTATGTTGTATTTCAACAGTTTATAATACCAGTTGAGGATTAGCTTCAACTTTGATGAAAGTTTCGCTCAATTGCAAATAATTCAAATTCTTTCCATATATTGTATGTTTGTTATCAATTCCTTGACATGAATTAAGTCCATAAATTCTTTGTCAGTGTTATTGAGACAAACTTT
>JAQFZT010001608.1:0-14425 GCA_034696325.1 Camisiidae sp.
TTTTTGTGAATTTAATTAATTTAATAAAAGAAATTGAAATGATTGATAGGTCGGGGTCTGGAAGGAATCGAGTGTTTTATCCGACATTATATTCATTACAAAAGAGAATCCAATTGGCACAAGAACTGGGCACTGGAATCGCCATCTGGGAAATCGGTCAGGGATTGGACTATTTCTATGATCTCCTCTAAAGCCTCATTAAAGTATTCATCAGTTGTCAAGTCAAAAAACGAATCATTTATTTGAAACTGTACTGAAACGCATTCCTGATAATTAATAATGCAGTTTATGTTTTATATACATTATGAAAACAAATCGCTTATTAATTACACTAAATTTATAAAATATGTTCGTCATTATCATCACTTGTAAAAGCCATTGTTAGAGTTGGCTCTTCTTCACTGCATTGTGTGCTTTCACTTAATCTGATGTCAGCACTACTGCATGTCAACAATTCATTACTACCGATAGTGTCCTCACATTTTTTATAACTTGTCGTTCGTTTTGGATTTTTTCTCAACAGATTTCTTTCTCGTTGTCTTTCATTTTTCCACCAATTTTTCAGAGATTTTACAGTCACTTGAGTTCTGCAAAACAAGTATTTAATATTAAAAATAGAAAAACATCTGAAAAAAGTTTAAGTTAGAAGTTTAGTCCCAAAGACATCTCCAAAACGATGGAATTTTCTGTGATTTACTAAATCTTACAAAGACTATAAAACTATTTATCATTAGGAAATTTGATTATAATTAAGCGTTTTCTGAATGTTATTTCAAATTAAAGGCTAGTTTTGCGCAAACCCTCAATTTCTAATAAATTGAGTTGAGTTGTGATGTACTTTTGATGTGATTTATTGGCAAAGATTAAGATATGGTAAACACAAAACTCAGTATTAATCGTAATGTGAAAAATAAAATTTCTAAAATTGAATTAAGCATAAAACAAAACTTTTTAAGCTCTTATTTTGAAAACCACGCAATAAATTTAGTTTTGAAATGATCTGAAAGAAGGAAAACTGTTTGTAAAACTTGAAAAGCATTTGAAATATTGGAAAAAAATAAAGGTATTTTGAGAAAGAATAGTTGCATACCTTTCCTGTCTTAATGAGCTTTGATTGAGTACTTGTGCATATTTGAGTAGTATTCGATCGGATGGTTTGGGATTAAAGCGATACCAGTGTCGCAGTTGTGGCACTTCAACGCTCGTATGAAACGTTAATCTCGTTTCCCCACATTGACTAACACTCAAATCTTTACCTTTTTCAGCGCCGCATTCGCTTTCAGTATTGTTATCTCTTTGTAAAGCACTAGTACTTCCACCACAACCGCTCACTGCACATAACAATAATAATAAGCTCATTAATAAGTTAATTAACTTTATTCAACTTGTATAGAAAACTTTCTCTCTAAAGGATAGAGTCTATTGTTTGCGCACTTATTCTCATATTGTGCTCAATTTGACTGAAAAAATTCTTAAGCAAACAAATGTTTTTCATAAAGTTTTAAGAATAAATTTTGCATCACTTGATAAATATAGCGGTGAATTAGTTAATGATTTATTCTTAATCTGTATTAAAAGGCTTGAAATAATGAATTGTATGTTAAACCATATTTTAAAGACTTACTCGGATGTGATTTTCGATAGTCGTAATACCATTTTCCAAACTCTTCGCATTTTCTTTTGCCAATTTTGCCGTCGTGTTTGTTATTGACAATACTCGATAAAAGTGGCTATAAATATAGATTAAAAAATAACCCTCTTATCAATTAAAGAAACTTTTATGTTTGATCAATAAATGACTTAATAAAAAGATCAATGAAAGTTAGCCTAACCTGAGATATTTGACACAGTTTTGAGAGTTTACTTTGCGATATCTCTCTTAATAATTCGAGTACTGCTTCACGAACTGTTATTTGTGACCATTCAGATATGGCAACGGGTAGGCTTTCATAAAACAAATATTTATTTTTAATTCTCATTAATCAAAACGAAATCCAAATTTACGATTTCATGAGTCAAGTCATGGGATAAAACCCTTCAAATTCATATATACTGTAAAGTTTCATAGAATTCTCATATCAAACAACTATTAGGAAAGAAAAATTAAGACAACTTAAGAGTTTGATTCCATTTAATACAATCCAAATGATGTATGAGTTGTAGAATAGATCGAAAATAATTGAATTTCTCGTATGATTACTCTGAAATTGAGCCCATTTGCGAAAATTAATTATTTAATTAATTGAATGCTTAATTTATAGCTATTATCTGTAGATTTCAAGTGATTTAATACTCTTTTTCATACTTTTACTATTAAGTTGAAAATCAAGTAATAAATAGTAATTGAATCCACTTCTGGTTTATCTATTCATATATCAGAAAAACTTAGAGATAATATGAGTTCAAATGAATTGAGAGACAGTGAGGACAAAATCTTTGAATAGACTCATAAATTGTTATAATCATGAAATCGTGAAACACTTGGAATGAAAAAACGAGATAAGTTTCAATGATCGAGTTATTGAGAGCTCAGGTTCACTTTCAAACAGTTTTATTAATTCAATAATAATCAGGAATGTTAATCACTTATTAATGTTAAGTTCAAATAACATTAATTAAATTTGGATATAAAATAGTGCAGTAATTTGTGTTTTCAATTAACTACTTGTCAGGACAGCCCTCACAAAAACTATTTCCCAAAACATACCAAAACAGATACAAAACTTCACAACTTCTCTAACACTATAAATAAATTAAATGATTTAACTTAAAATCACTTGAAATTTGCAGCAATTATTGTGAGTTGTATTGAGAAAATGTATTCTTGTTAGGGCTGTGCTATCGGTGAATGAGTAGTTCATTCCAAAGTTGAAATATTTTCGTCTTATGTTAAGCTAAATGTTATATTAGTTGAAAAACATTTTACTTGTTTTAAATAATTATCTATAAAATTAGTCGATATTTCAACATTTGACAAATAAAATGATTTGTGATCGATAGTAGACATGATTGATGAGAAAGACTAGTAAAAGTCAACATATTATAAATATGGAGTCAAAATGGAATGCAAAAAAGGTTTGTCAGCTTTACTGTGTCTTATGATTTAACTATTATTAGTTTTGTGTCAATTGATTAATACCCAAATACTAAATATTGCCGAACCCAATAAAATATATTTACAGTATTACTAATAGATAAAACAGAGAATATAACAAATGCTAAATAAAACATAAGATTAAGGACTAGGAGAGGCTCTCTCTTAATATTATATTAAATATAAAATTAATATATTTGTTGTTGTTGTTAATGTGCATCTAATGAGCATTAATGAGTCGCTCAATATTGAGCGAAGACGAAGTCGAGTGAATTTGCGATGAGTTGGTGGGAAGCGTTAGATTACGCTTGAATTTTGCTCTTCTATTCTTGAACCAAAACTGTATATTTTTTGGTTCAAGCTTTGGAAACTTTTGACGATATGGTAAGTTGTTTAGCTCTTCTGTATAGCGAACTATTTGACTGTGAGCCGGATGGGTGTTGATTGTGAACCAATGCTCCAATCGGGGAACCTATCAATACATCAAACATTAATCAACGACTCACTCATTCACACATTCAATCAATACCTCAGACATCGGATCAATGAAAGTACGGCTGCGTCTAATACGTCGACCATCAGGTGATTCAGGAAGTGCTGAATTATTGTTCGAATTGCTATTATTATTGTTCACGTGTTGGAATGTTGACATATTATCGAAATATTCTTTTTCTTCATCACTATCTTCTCCATCAATTGAGTTGCAATCACTGCTGCCATCATTCCTATCAATGGGCTCGTGTTTAATGGTTCCCAATATATTATTGGCATCACTTTGAGCTTCTTCTTCTTGCTTAACAGAATTAATGCTAAAGTCATTACTCGCTGGGCTTTCAGATCTCGCTTTTTTCGCGGGTCTCATCGATAGATCGAGTGTTTGCGTGGCCTCATGTGAAGAGTCTCCGTCTTCGTCAAGACTATAATAGTCATCAATAGCAGACCCATTTCTATTTGAGTCTTCATTACATTTGCCGCTAGTGTCAGACCCTGTTTTTCCTGGACTATGACTTCCATTGACGATATGATCTCCGCCTGGATTGGAGTCGCCGACAAACTTGAGTTCAGCGCGTTTGTGAGCCGCCCGAGCGTTTTTGAACCAATAGACCACATTATTTATGTCTAAAGGCTTTCTTCCTTTGCGCGATTCCAGTGAATTCAGTTCTTTTACGTATTCTTGAACCTGAGCTCTAGACGGGTGACGGTTTTCAGAGAACCATCGATGAAGTTTTGGTAGTTCTAATTCAGGATCAAATGAAGTGCGAATGCGTGTTCGCACACTTGTTATATGTTGGTGTTGATGTTGATTATTAGGTGGCGATGAGATTGTCATAAGTGCCGGATGTTTATCAGGTGAATGATTGGCCCCATTGTTACCTATATTTTGATGCAAATGTTCGCCATTTGAAGCGTTTAAATCGATTAATAGTGGGTGAGTTGGCGTTCTTCGTGAGCTCGACTGATGAGTCGGTTGTTGTTGCGCTGCAATAGCTATTTGTCTGTAGTGATTAAAAACTTGCTGCAAATACCACTGATCAAAGCGTCTCCGCGTTTCATCAGTAATCTCTTGTTCAACTCTTCCGCGGCACAAACCAGTCAATATTTGCTATAAATAAATGTATATCATATCAGATTAGCAAAAGTTTTGGATAACAAGATAGAACTCAATTGAATAATAGCATTAATAATAAAATAAGTTTAAAATTAAGGATTAATAATTGCGGAGGAGATATGAAAGAGAAGATCTCTTGCGCTGACTTAAACAGCATAAAAATTTTAATCACAGAATAGCAGCACATTTTGAAATGAAAGCTCATTACTGGGACATCAAAAGTACCGACAAAGTGCATGCAAAACTAAAAAGGAATCTTTAATTCCTACAAGACTTTAATCCCTCGTAATGAAGATTAAGTTTTGTCTGTATGTTTGTGGGAATCAAATTAGGTATCATCTCTTCCACTAAGCTCTCAGACTGAGTAATGATATTAGAATAGTATTCATGGCAAACACATATGAATATTTACTTTTGGGAATTTAAAGTTTTGCATGCTTTACATGCTTTTCATACTTTATGCTAATGAATTGCAATACTCATATCGCGATACATACATAAATACATATAATCTCGCATTTTCTAACTTTAATTATTACTAAGTTTTGCTGAAAACATTCTTTTTCAATATGGCATAAACCTATTAGATATAGTTGTGTTGCGCGAATGCTATCATTTAAATATTAAAATCCATTCTCTTATTGTAAATATATATTAGAAATAAATTAAACAGAAAACAGTTTCATAGAACTGGTTTAAATACCAACATTTTCTGGATTTCCAGATATCTTATGCATAACTACTGCTAAACTTAATTTCAAATTTGATGTATTATTGCATGAACTTATATATTATAAGTCTATCAAAAATGAAAAACCTTTTGAATATCTGGTTCTGGAATGGAATCATTGTTGCATATCATCAATATTTATAATAACTAATAAAAACCAAAAGCCTCAGAGCATCGCTTTTCTGCTCCACTGGCATGTGATTTAAGACAAATAATAATATTTATAATCTGTTTGTTGGGTCGCATTTTTATGATGATTATTAAAATTTGGATAAGACGTGAAAGACTTTTTGGAGAAATGGAATATTTAATGATTAGTTTGAAAGGTCTCACCTGATCGATAGGACAGCCAGAGTTGACCAGAAGGCTATATGAGTGCGCCAATAATACTTGTAGTAATTTGTCCTTTAACTCATGAGCCGCGTTCATACGTGGCCTAATAGAAGATCAAAAATGTGTACTTTCATAACATCTACTTTAAATACATTTCAGGTCTTGTTACTCGTCGTTAAACAAATTAATTAAATTCTAGTCATTTATCAGTTTTAATTTAATGTTAATAGAAATGAGTTTTTCAATTAACTTGTTATGTAAAGTGAACCTTTGCTCTCATAATTAGGGGTTTGTAAAAAACGATTAAACAAACATTTTGGATTGCATGAGATATTTATTAATTGCAATGAAGTATTTGTATATATCTGTGTTCATGAATTGTGTTATATAAGAAATTGTTGAGTTAATGTTAGATACCTGTAGAGTCTTATTCGTAGGGTTGCAACTGATGCTATATCACCCAGAATATCACCAACTGTTGCATCCACGCTATCACTGATTTGATCGAAAGATAATGGCTTCCAATTTTTTAATTGTATAACACCTATCAATTAAATACAAATACTATAAGTCTATACAGAGCTAAACAATGGTTTAAATCGATATCAAATATAAGAATGCAAATAAAGGATTATCATATGTATAGAAAATATTTTAATTCCAAAAAATATTCATGAAGTAGACTTTCAACTAACAGTTTTGAAAAGTAAGAATAAGAAAACTATATAAAAGCGTTCAGTATTGGAGAGTCACTATAAAGTCACTATAAAAATAAGGTCTTAACTTTGATATGAGAAAAGAATTGAAACATACAGTAAAAAAGAGAATCAGAACGAATCAGCTTTTTGTGCATTAAATTTGCCGGCTTTTAGCCTTTTTTGCATATACAACATATACAACTTGAGTGAAAGTATTTACGTCTTGCATTGCATTAAGAAAAAAGCCGCTTTACTAAGCTCTCACTCCTTCGCTCTTAGATAAGCACAAAGCCTATGCGTAAGACTTCCTTCTGATGGCTCATTACTTGAGGCACATGCAAATTCTTCCTCTACTTTATAAAATAATTCTTTTATATAACTCAAGCAAAAGCAGAATTAGAGGAAAGCAGAATTTTTTATAAAGATTTCAAATCCCAATATTTATATATAACTTAAAACTTTTGTCAATTGTATGACAAAATTTATGAAAATATTGTTAAATAATGTTGTGCAACAACTCATTTGTGAGCGCAAAACCTATTTTAATGTCGATTTTCAGCTTTATTTATTAAAGCAGATAAAAAGTGATGTCAAGTTTTAAATATTGAGCGTAGGAATGCATTAGGAAATAGCATAACACTCTTTCCTTATACTATTATAAAACTTTAAAAACAAAGAAAACTTTCAAGAAAGAGAGGATTAACTTTTAAGAACCACATTAACCAAGAGGAACACCACTAACAAAATTAAGTAATTGCTAAATAGATAAAGAATGCCTTATGAGTACTTCAAACTTATGTTTTCAAGCAAAAAATTAATGCTTTTAAATAAACTAATAATTGAAGTGCGAGTCAAAAGTAGCAAATGATAAGAAAAGGAAACTTTTGAAGATTCAACAAATGATAGTCATTAAAAAAACTCGAGAACTTGGCCGAGAGGTTGAAAACTGAAATTATTTGATAACTGAAGCGATGGTCGGAATGAGTTTTTATGAAAGGAAATTGTCTACAATTTAATTAAAGCGATAATTGAAACAATGATCAGAGAATCAAACCATATTTGCATGTTTTGCTGAAGATATGTTTGAATTCACGTCATAATAGAAACTTTATAGCGAAATATCATTTGCGCTCTAATCTAAATGTTTTGAACGTTTGAAAGGAAACATTTAAATACTAACGCAAACATTATGTCATACTATAATTTGAATTGAAACTCATTTAATATAGTAATGCAAACCTATATAAAAGAAGTAACAGATATTCATATATTCTCTACTTTTAGCGAATTAATGATAAGCTTAAGTGAATGCTTTACTACTAAAAAGAGCTAAAACAAGACGGGTTTGTCTAGTCGTTCACATTTGTTATTCAACTTTTAGTCTGCAATTAGTTTAATCGTCACAACTGATCGATTTGTTATTTATTCTGATGCAGACCTCCTCTCGACCCCCACCTATTTCTATACATTTGTATTTTATGAACTGTTTGTTTGACATGAAGTTGAATAAAAAAAGAGAGTAAAGCCAGCGTTAGACAAACGAAAAAATATTGTGGCAAAAAGAGTGACTAAAACAAAAACCAGCCCATAATGTCATTGCTATAGATATGAGTAAATACTCCTCTCGCGTAAAGCTTTAGCGTTATTACAGCAGTACATAAAATAATAATATTAAATCCTCCAATACTAAGAAGGAAATTGTAGAGTAGATAATATGTATGCTTTTTCAAGAGAGAGTAGAGCTTCTAATATAGTGATGCTATGATGCGTATCTCGAGTAACTTTATCCTTAATCCGCGCGCATGGGATGACTATCTGTCAAATGATGACAGGATTAACTCTAGACTTCAGGTTACGTACATTTATGCATCGAATAAGATTTTCTACATTTAATAAATACCAGGATTTAGGCGAAAACTAAATCCAAAGTTACAAACTTTAGTATCGGATGAGTGCTCACAATTAAAGAGAATTATCCGCAAAGCTTTCATGAATTGTGACCAAAACTAAAAAATGTTTTCATGTATTCAACGCATGCATACTTTCCCTTTTCTACTTCAACTGCAGATTATAGACAGATTAGAGACTCGACCCCTAACTAGTTTTGGCCCAACTCTACCAATGCTTTATGGCATCCAAACGGATATGACTGTATTGAGTGATGAAATATCTCAAGCTATGAAAAGAAGGCTATATTTTGGTGCTGTTTTATTTAAGAATGGATTAAGCCTTAGGATTAAGTATAGCTTCTATATTATATGCCTTATATGCTTACCAAACATATATTGTATGGGAGGTTAAGAAACTTTGAACCAAACACAATACTTTTCGCATCCAATACATGGACTCACACGTCAGGTGTAAGCGGATTAAGACTGCTTTTCTTCATTGTGAACCGCTCTTAATCCTGAGATGCATTTATAACGCCTTTACTCTACAACTACTTTTATAAACTCTATTAGAATAGAACTCTCATATTCAACAGAGAATGTACGCTCACTTTTTTAGATATGAAAAATCGGTGGGAGCTCTCAGAAAGATATTCCCCTATTTTGCCAAACATCTAATGTTCATTAATTTCAACATTACTGTCAAAATGGTAGAAATGATTGTGTACTGAACAGAGAAAATTACGATTTTGTGAAGATATAACAGATGTTAAAGCCATTTATCGGTTTAAATTGTTATATGAGAATAGATTAGACTATAAGTTGGGCCAAATGTGGAATTGAGGCCATTGATAAAAACATTAAGACAGAAAAATAATAAGAAATAAGTGGTGTTACGCCCAAATTCTCCAACTCCTACCAGTTATAACAATACACCGGATTAAAGGAGTTATGAATAATAACGAAAAAACAAAAGTGGATACAAAGTGGATAAAACACTTGAGGCTCAAAAGACCCCACTATTCATTAGTAGACTAAATGTCATGCAAATCAAATGCAAACCTTTGGCACCAACTGTTTCTGATGCTGAATAGCCGAGCCTTAAGAGGGCAGTTCTCACCAAATCGATGAATAGTACGCCCGTCGATATAATGGCAAATGAGTCCTGTTCTATGACTGCTGATGAACAAATGGCAGATGAAGACGAATCAACAGTTGATGATGAGGTAGCAGTTGGTGGTTGAGCTGTTCCTGACGATGCTGTTGTCGAAGATTGACTCGTGCCTTGAGATGGAATACCAGCAGAAGCGGTACCACCACCAGAACCTCCTCCTCCGCCTCCTGCAGAAGGTGTAGCGTTACTTCCAGGAGAAGATATTCTTTCGACAATGCAATGGATTGGAATAGAGGTGCGCCCTTTCGAATAAATAATAGCATAATATAAGACATATAACATTAACAAAATTACCGATTAAAGGACATTAACGGACAACGACTACAAAATGAATTATTATAACTTCCCGTTGCCATAAAAGCGGATCAAAACAACACGAGTAGCGATAGTTATTTGTCATATAAGAAATGAGCTTAAGGTACAATTGAGAGAATGTTAGGCCACACAACAAATGGCCATTAGAGCCAAACAACAGAAATCATTGCAATTCAAGCTTATTATGTCCCTAAATGTAGATTTATATCAAGAACGGGTCAAATACCAAAGCGCCCAATCATGAGATTAGCTTTGTTTGAAACTTTTGGAAATAAAGTTTTTAGACATGATATGGTTGTGGATATACTCGTTTGTGACCGTTGAGGCGAAGCAACTATCATAAGATAATTAGCATTGGAATTACTGCTTCGTAAGCATAAATCGGCAAATTAGGAGATGCTTTATCTCTCCAAAATGACGATAAAAAATTCTATAACTCTTGTTTAATGCATATTATATACAGTACTACCTCTTCTGTGCTTCATATGATAAAAACTGTTATGAGAACACGTATTATTTCAAAAGTCCAGCCAAAGTATATAAGATAGACATCTTAGGCTCTAAGTTAGTCGTTATTAATGTATTATATACTTGTGGGGATGAGAAAAAAGAATGCAATACCAAAGTTAAAGAATAAAAGGCAAAATCTCGCGGCTTCGCACTTGACTAACTGCGCGTGAAAAGCAATTCATGAACTCAACTTCGGAGAAAAATAAGTTATAGCAATACTTAAAACTAGTAATAAAACACATCAACACCAAGTAATCAATATAAAGATAGACACTTTATATCAACTATACTATACATATCAATATAAATAAGTAATCAAAAAATTCATTCAATTTTTACCAAAAGCCAAATATGTCTCAAATGCTATGAAATGAAAAATGCTATCAAATGAAAGTTTTTATGCAACTTATTTGGAGTAATTTTTCATTTCATGCATATTAGCAGCGCTACTCTTGTAATTTTATTACTAAAATATAGTTAAATCTTGAAGAGAAAAATAGTGTCAAATGATGTACTGCGAAAGGAGTGGTGAATTTCGTGTCAGTTATATAACGAGGAAGAATAAGTAATCCTTCGGAAATGAAATGTACGCTCAGAGATAATTGCATTGCTCGCAGTTAATCCCAGGCATAGGATTTAGAGAGACCCGTGACAGACAAGAATGATCGAACTCGGATTAAAATTTGACAACTAAGAAAAGTGCTAAACTATATACGCAACTAACTCTATATATGCCAACGTTATAGTCAAGTCTTATCTCTTTTTTGAGTTCCTAGTCTTCCACTACTTAAAAAAATCTTCTTTCTCTTCTTCTTAGGTTTGTTGGTTGAGTTCATTCAGCGCATTATATATGAAATTATCTTTATCTTAAGCTCAACTTCATAGGAATAATAAGACTAATATATGCGCTGTGACTTTGAATATGATTTCAAACTTATGATATTTGAGGGCAAAGGCTCTGTGTATGCTTTGCTAAAGAAGTAGAGAATGTTGTATATAAAACATGAAAAGCGCAGTGCACTGCCAGCCCTTAATCTGTGAGAGTTATGCTCTGGCATGAAGTCTTGCTTTTTAATACTTTTGCATATCAGAGAGTGCAGAGTCCAATGTTTGGAAGTGCTGTAACTCAGGTTCATTCCCCGCACCAAAGAATATGTAGAGTAGAGTTGGTTTTGTTACAGGGATTAAGGATTTGAAGTGAGCTTTCGTTTGTCCTATTGTTTGATGCGAGATAACAATCAGAATAGCATTTGGAGGACAGACCAACACTACAACAGACTAGAGTTCGGTTTACAACTCAAGGTATAAATACATAAAGTATATGATGCCATCCGAAGCTCAGAAACAAGTCCTGGTTTTAAGCGTTATCTTTATTTAAACTCATGCTATTGGATGACTACAAATCTGAGTGGATTTTTGCTTCAAGGAAACCAAACAACCAAACGGCTGAACTTAGGATTATTTGATTGTAAACTCAACTCTCTGTACACTAAAGTACACCAAAACAAGACACTGAGATTTATCAGACCCACAAGTATGAAATCCCTCATTCACTGCGGGAATTCAGCGTTTATAACGTCTTGTCCCCCTCTCGCAAAATATGATAGCGGACAACATCATAAAAAGTATTAGGAAAGCATAACATAACACATCGGGATAACATTCTCTCTCATTCTCTTAATCTCTTTCTAAGTTTGAATCGACCGATAAAAACAAAGCTCGAGTAAGATTATAAAAATAGTCAAATGGCCCAAAGCGTTCTCAAACGTTCTCAACTTTTCTCATAGCGATTACGAGCCAACACTGACGAAGAGATACTGAGAGAAAACTTGAATTGATCGCAATAACGGACTGGTTGTTAAGGTATATGTTTGATGGTCTGAAATACATCTTAAAAAAGGCCATTTGAAGAAGAAAAAGAGCGCATACCTAATGTATTTGATGGAATGCCTGATTTCAAATCAGTGGCACCAAAGGATGGACAGGTATTTAATGGCGACGCACTTTCATCGTCAGTATTACTGGCGTGTTGTGAGTGTTGTGATGAGGACTGAGATGACGACTGTTGTCCCAACACTACAGACGACGAACTTTCACGAACTGGTCTTCGGCCAGTTGGCGACGCCTCGAATGGCATGTCCAGTGACTGTCCTCCGAGTCCTAGCGATGAACTCAACAATAGGCCCTTCAAAACAGAAGATTCATTTAAATACTTTTAAAGTTAAATAAACACATTTTTATCAATGACTCAACTTTAGAAATATATCTTTAATACAAACTTAAAGATAAATAATAAGTCAAATAAATATTTATTAACCATTTTATCAGTTTAACTACATTTACAGTTAATTCAAGTTTTTCTTTCGATGCAAAAAGAAGAGAAGATATAAATAATGAATATTTTAAAGAAAAGGTTGTGCCGAAAGCCGGCAAAAGTGGATTATGAAATAGTTGATCACAATTGAAGGACATCTGAGGAAACGAGACGTGAATTAAGTAACTTAATAGAGAATGAAAGAAGTGTTGGCAGCAAAACACAAGTTATCACTAAATTATTATACATTTCTTTTGCTTCACTCAAAAAGGGGAGTGACTTATGTTATGTAATAATCAACTGTTTGCTTATTATTTATTAATTAAACAAAAGAAGTTCACAATTCAATTATGCAATCATTACAAGAGTCTTCACTACTCATCCACAGGAAAAACGATACAATAATCATAACAAACGTTATTTCGTTTCGGCTTTTAATTCATTGTCAAAAGTGAGACATTTGTTGACATTAAAAACAATTAAATAAAACTTTAATTAATAAACGACTGAATGATAGAAACATTAGTGGAAAACAAAAACAATTGACAGTTTGAATATCAATACAAAACATGTAAACACACAATGAATGAAAGGGAGAAATAGTAATAAATAATAGATACGATTATTAGTAATAATTTAATTGATTAAGAAGTGGTACCTGTTCTGCAGCTTCAGTGAGAGGTGTCTGAACATTAGCTGCAACCCAGGCCTCGGCGAACGTTTCCATCATTGACTGGAAGTCCATTATTTACTCATTTAAATGTTGACATCAATTCAGCCACAAATGTATTGATTGAGAAATAGGATTAAGTATTCAATTGTTTATTCAATACAAATCTTATTATTATTAATATTATTATAAGATGTTTAGCAGTAATCAAACGGATGATTGAATGAGTTGTGCGGACAACACAGACATTATATGTTGGATATTGTCTTGAAAGACACTAAATATAAAGTGTTATATGAGATGAGAAGCGCTTCTCATATTTTGTTTGATTTGGAGGTTTGCAGGTTTGCAGCCATAGAAAAACAGTGACTTTATGTGAGTCTCACAACACATACTCACTCACTCTATACATTTGTCTACAAATACGTCACGTATTATTGCACTAATGCTTGTGTTATTCGCCGATCAACACGTCGTTAAATAGTCCGCTCGAAAACTCTTCAAACTTTTCTTTCTTTTCTCTTATTTTCAATTAATTACTTTTCAAACCTAATTGTCTTCCTTAATGAGGCTTTTATTCATTTCTTTTCACTTTCATTCACTCAATTGTGTTTTTATTTCGCGATTAAGTCTGTATTGTCTTAATTATGATTATGATTTCGCCCACAAATAACGCATTCTCTCTAAAGACGCCTTTTTCTCAAACAAAAGTCTACTTTATAACAAAACTTTTCCTTCAGTTTGAACTTATTTTAAACAAATCTTAACTTTTCTATTGCGAACCACTTTATATTTCAAATTACTTTATTATCGTTCTTATTATGACAATATCTTAAATCTTTTTAAACTTATCACTAGAATGTCTCTTCATTTCTAGCACTTTATTTCAATTAGAGCTGTGCTGTAGGTCTCGAGTCTCGATCCGAAAATATTATGTCAAGTCTCGATCGACGAATGAGATCTTTGAGACTCATTGAAGTCTCGGAATTAATTTGTGTGAATTTGATTATAATTTGAAAATAATTGAACTTAATTTTTGAAGTTTATTAAAATTTAAAATTAGTTGAAAAGTCAATAAACTCGTATTTT
>JAQFZT010001609.1:0-14419 GCA_034696325.1 Camisiidae sp.
ATTGTATGAGTAGTGTCTCAAAAATATAAGCACTGCTTTAAAATACAAGTTCTTTCAAAAATTCAATTATTAATTCTGTTAATTTTATATTTTAATTAAATTTTTCTCTCAAATATAAATTGGGTCATTGAGTTTATGAGTTCATTAGATTCGATTTAATTATTCAAAATTAATACACTTTGTAACTTATGATTCCTTTGAGCACAAATCGAGATTTTGTAAAATTAATGCTAAGGAACAAAAGAAATAATATGTAAACCAATTTAAATGCAAATATTTGTGCATATTTTCGACATACTCTCCTGTACAGAAGTTTTCATATAAGCATTTATTTTGATCGATTAGTATTACATTATCAAATTTAAATTCAGTATCAACTCATTTGTCACAAAAAGTGTTAAAAAATATGTGGACCTGTGGGCAGATTCGAACACAAAACATGTGAGCCTAACCTGTGATTTGTTAACTATAATAAAAACAATAACTACAATAAAGATGGGAGCAGCATATTTCGCCCGCGCACGATTCGCCCGCACCCTGTTTTCAATCCCTTCAATAACTAATTCCCAAAAAATTTATTCCATTTTTAAACTCAAAAGTAAACTAAAACCAAAGGAAACTTATTTTAACTGAAGTATAATTATTTGAAATGAACCTCATTTTAAAAGTTAAGTTAACACAGCGAGAAAACCCGAAGGGTTTTCTTCACGATCGACCGGTTAGGTGGTCGACAAAGTTTAAACCCCCTGCACAGGAGAATTACCTGTATTCGCTTATTTCGTAGTGGAATAGGACATATAATTAATCATGTTATATGAAATAAGTTATCTTTGGTTTAGTTTACTTTTGAGTTTGAAAATGGGATAATATTTTTGGGAATTAGTTATTGAGGAGATTGAAAACAGGGTGCGGACGAATCGTGCGCGGGCGAAATAAGAAGTAGTCATAATGATTACTCTTCTTTCAACATAGGGATGGAAATTCATAAGTCAATGTATTAAAAGTTTTATCTCATTTACTAAGAGATCAAAATAAATGCTTATATGAAAACATATGTACAACACATTTGGGCAAAATAAATACATAGGGGTCACATACCTAGTAGTAAGAACTGATTAAATTTTCTCTTGAGTTGTTCACTCCTAAAACAATTTATTTTAGTTGAGACTGAGATCATTCCTGTTTAGTATTATAACACAAAAGGTTATAATTAGTTGAGCTTTAGTGAAATTCTTCACTCACAGGAATAACAGATATTTTGGAGAGAATTGTCGATTTGTTTATATTTTTACCGCGAAATAGTCATAAAGCTGTAAAAAAGTTAGAGATTTGCATTGATATCATTCAGAAAGTCTTAACTCAGATTTTTTACCGGTATAAATTTACATACAGTGCTTTACTTAATTGTCTACCCATTGAATAAATACAGTAAAACCTTTCAAATTGAAAATATTTTATTCGAAATATAAATGATGTTAAAAAGTTTCAATAACTTATTATAAATAATATCCTATTAACAAATTTGGAATGTAGTGACGTGAAAATGGGCCTCAAAACTCAAAGATAATTAAGTAAAGCACTGTATTATGAAGACTTTCATGTGGTTGACTATTATTATAGTAAATATTTACTTATCAATAAAATATCAATTTCATGAAAATCATATTTTCTAGAAAGCTATTCTTCTCAAGTTATAAGAGCTCTGTAATTCTGACATGAGAATCACCACAAAATCAAACTGTTTGTTGTAAGTCTTTTTGTAAAAAACTAAAACATTAAAGTTTTTTGTGGTGATTCTCATGTCAGAATTACAGAGCTCTTATAACTTGAGAAGAATAGCTTTCTAGAAAATATGATTTTCATGAAATTGATATTTTATTGATAAGTAAATATTTACTATAATAATAGTCAACCACATGAAAGTCTTCATAATACAGTGCTATATTATGCTATATTATTAAAACATTTAATATTTATTGAAAATCTCATAAGTATTTCCAATCATTCATTAGGTTTAAACGCAGAGAGAAAAAGGATACATATATTAACTTTTAAAAACATTTCATTTATATCATAACTAATGAAAGAATTGTTTTACTCTGAATTCATACCTAATTTTTATTACGTGAAAACAATTTTTGAGCCCTAAATGTTTTCAATTTGAATATTAGTTTTTAAGGGAATTCATATGAGTTGGTAAATATGTTTTTGATATAAGAGAAACTACAAAATACAATTAATATCATTCGATATTAAAAATTTATTTATATTGCTTGTGTCGCATATACTTTAATATTTATTTTAATATCAAACAGAGTTTTAAATAAAATTTTCAAATAAATTTTATCACAAAAATTCCTATTTTAAAGGAATGCTTGGGATTCAAAAGGATAATAAAGGTTCCAAATGGCATATTAAAGAAAATATGAAATTCTGAGCCAAACATCTATGTTTGGCATTTCATATAATATTGAATATTAAATATGACTATCAGACTAGTTATGAATTTTCAAGATATTAAGTTCACTGGATTCAAACAAATGAAACCTTTTACTGAGATTGAAAATTTTGAATAAATAACAATGTTTTATAAAAACTGAAATTACAAAAAATACTGAAAGTCTAAAATGAAAATATATATTTGAGTTGTTAGTTAAGGAAATTTAAGTTAATATTTCTTTTAAAAACTATACTTAGATTTCTAATACAAAAGCTGTGCTTCACTTTTGGCCGTAATATACATAATATGTTGAGATATTTTGACTACAAATTTTGAAAACTCAGATGAAATGTTTCATCTCAACAATTCTCTAAAGAAATTAATAGTCTTCTGCTTACTATTTGATTAAAGACATAACTATTATAACAATATATTAAACTTTGTTCTTATAATTTAATGAGAAAAGAAGTCAAATCAATATTATATTTCCTTCTAAGAGAATGAAATCTTGTTCAGCAGAAAAATGATTATAGACTTGATATTTGATTGAATTGCGTCTACAACTAAATCATTAAATTAATTTTGATAGAAATGAAACATTTCTCAACCAATCGCATGTTCGTTATTGTGTTCACAGATCTATAGCTAAAATGTTAACAAATTTTTTGAATATCAGAACGAAAGTTAATTACCAAATACTGTATCAATTTTTACGCTCGATATCATAATTTTGAAGCTTTTTTGTTGAACAAAACCACTCAAAAGCAGAGGAAAAACTTTGTTCGCATTTTAAAAAGTTACGAATACATTATAAGTTATGAAACTTATTTTTTATTCATTCAAGAAAATAATGTGCATTTTCTGTAATACTTGTATAGCTTTCGTAAAACTGATGAATTTTTTATAAGTTCGTCGAAAGTTTAACATTTAAATCTTCTAAAATAGTGTTATAAAACTTTGAAAATAAGAGTCGTAAATACCCATTTACTGATACGTGAATTTCTATTTTATCATTTATTCATTTATACAATTTTATTGAAAAGATTTTTATGGAATAACTACTGCAGTAGATTTAGAGCCACATATTCTGTGATTTACTTGCATTGCATTTTCAGAACAAATATAGTCAATCAGAGACTAAGAAAATATAGTTAAAACATTCAGATATAAACTATTAATATTATTGATAATTATTTTTAATGAATAAAATGCATATCAATTTGATATAATAAATTAATTATATTCTAATTATGGCTTATAATAAAAGCATTGAATTCTTAGAAATCTTTAAGCAAATATGAAAAGGAAGTATTGATTGATTATATAATAGAAAATGTTTTTATTTCATGTCTCATACCATGAACACTATTCGAACTTAAATCTGATTTTTGTATGCATTGCTTTATGTATCAAAAAAAATATTAACATTAAATGTAAAAATATGGTAATGTATTATTAATGCATGGCTTGTCTTCAAATTTTGATGAAATATTCCATAAGTCTTTATGACTTACATTCACATCAAACATATGTTTATGTAAACTAATGTTAAACTTATGTATTATATAACTCATCAACAAATTATTTTCTTAATTCAACTGCGAAAGGGATATGATATCAACTCAACTATGGAAAAAAGCATTTAATGACAGAACATTTTATTCAAACATGTGTGGAATGCATTTCAAAATTATTCTGCATTTATTGAATTCAAGTTTCTTTAAGATTAAAAAACTAAGAATTTCCTGAAATTCTTTGCTTTTATCCAATACTTGATTCATGTGTACAAATATTATATAAGAGAACATATTTTTGTAAACATAATGTTGAAGGAAGTGTTGGGAAGAAAAGACATAATTAGGATATAATAAATAGAGTTATGTAATTGAATATGAACTAAAAGTTGTACTTGTATTTCAAGTTAGACTTAAGGATCAAAATAAGAGAATTCTAAACGTTAAGTATAGATCATAATTCTTACTTTTATTTCTCTTGATGTGTTGTCGATGGCATAGATCAACACATTTTTTTCAAAATGTTTTTTGAGATAAAGTGAATATTCACTTGAAGTGCACATCCGATTCTTGGGAGAAATTTGAGTTAAACTTAACTAAACTGAAAGTTTTGAGCAATTAATTATTAGGAAAAGCATATCTATTGACTTAGGTATTGACTTAGGTGGTGGTCTTGTTTATCATAGGACATTCTTGTTTCAATTACAAATTAGCTTAAATTCTCCCAACAATCGGATGTGCACTTCAAGTGAATATTGATTTCATCTCAAAAAACTGTTTGAAAAACTATGCCATCGAAAACATGTTCACAAAATTATACTACGAATGTGGTTAAAAAATTAAACAAAGTCATCAACAGAAATAAAAGTAAGAATTATCATGAAAAAAATTTCAATTATAAGTTAAGTATAAATGTTATTGAAGTCAGGAATGGTCAGAAAAATACATTTTCATTCTTGAATGTTCTTATATTTTCTAAATTTGAGTTTATGTAATGTAAATATTTGATTACTTTTAATGTCAAATATAACTACTTAGAGAAAAGTTTGCTTTTTATTCAATAATTGTTTCATAAGAGGTTTATCAACAGTTTAATAAAATGGTAAAATGGTTTCTATTATTTCTATACAAATGGAAGAAAGTAGAGCTCCTTCTTTTCAAGGTATGAACTTCTCGAGCCTCAAAAAATTATTTGCTTCAAGACTAGATTTAATCTCCATCGGAGAGGAAGTGGATTAACAAATATTTAAAAATAATTTCAATATCAATGTTTCAAAAATTGGGTTTAAAATGTACTGTTCATGGAATAAGCATCAAATATAGAGATAAAACTCATAGAAATCGATTTCGATGCTCGAGAACCGAAACCCAGCTCTAGTAAAAAGTTAATCTGAAATAGAATTATACTCTTTAATGAAGAGCTTATAAATTCAATTCAAATAATAGCTTATAGCAAAACCTTATCTCAAAAACCAATTGAATTCATTTAATTTAATGCATCAAAAAATTTCAAAATGGATTAGAGTATTAAATTTCTATTAGAAAATGATAAATAAATATTTTATGCAAGAAAAGAATATATTCACAAAAACTCTTTCAAATTTTGAATTATTAAGAACTTTTAGCTCATCAAACATTCAAAAAAATATTTGATCGATAGAAAGTTTCATCAGTGAAACAAATATATTTCAAGCCTTTAGTTCATGAATTCAGAGTTTGAGAGAAAGAAAGATTTATCACTTCTATTCAGATCCACTACAGATAAGAAATAAAGTACTTGTAAAGCAAGAAATGCAATAAATATATAATGTTTAGGCGATAGCAATAGTATGGGTTTGTTTGACTCTATACAAAAAATGATGATTTATTATATTTCTATAGACTGTTATTCTTTGATCCCAAGAAAATGACACATTAATGCATGTGATTTTTGATTTTTGCGCCAAAAACATGAGCCAACCCTAACACAGAGTCTGTCTCAAGACTGTTCAGTATATAAACTATTATAACTTGAAGTAAAGCGGATTATGTGTTTGAAGCATCACTTCCAGCACCCAATTGTGTTGGGATTATATGAATATTAGTGGTATCAAAAACAGAGTACTGTGACGTTACCTGTCATTCCACTAAATCTTTTAAATAGAAGTCAAATTAAAGCTATACTCCATTTGATCCAAATTCAAAACTTCCAAACCCTGTATTGTAGGTATAAAAGAATTGATTTTCGATATACAGTCCATCGCGCTTATAGTGAATGGGTCAGTGCGGCCGAAACCGTTCACTTTAACCGGGATTCACTGTAAACGTTCTCAATTTCTATTGTATAGAGTAATACAGTCTAACCCCGTTATAGTGAATCCAGAACAATAGAAATTCAGAACGTTTGCAGTGAATCCCGGTTAAAGTGAACGGTTTCGGCCGCACCGACCCATTCACTATAAGCGGGATGGACTGTATGTTCTGAAGCAATCGTTCACTATAAGCGGGGATTCACTATAACGGGGTTAGACTGTAAGTATAATATCTTTCCAAACAGAAAACAAGTCTAAACAATATGGAAACTGGTATTGCGTGTGAATATAATGCAAATAAGTTTTAATAGTTTGAACATTGAATTTATTGAACTTCTCACTAACCAAACAGCTACCAGAGCCAATCCCGGAATCTAATCTAACCTACACTTAACTTCAGTTTTATGATTAAAGAGAGCTCATAACGCTATAATTAAATCTTTGGTGAACTTTTATTATTCTATTGCTACAAAAGTTTATTTAAATTTATTTCAGTTCAAATAATTTTATTTAAGAGTTTCATGATTTCCATTTTATTGAATGCCAGAATTCACTGTAAAATTGATTAGTTTTTCTGATAAAGATTCAGAATTTTCTTATCATATATGAGTTACAAAGACTAAAACAATCACTTCCATTACATAAGTTATGTACGAATAAAATAATATTTAAAATACCCCAAATTGTTTATTAAACAATTTTAAATATAATATTTAAATAATCGATTGAAATTAAATATTAATCAATTATTAATTCTAATGATTTATTCAACTATTTAAAAAAAACACGTATTAAAGACCTTTTAACAGCTTTTAATTTCAAACTTATCTTAACAGCATTTTAATTAGTAATCAAATTTTTTAAACGCAAAGATTATAAAAATATAATATTTTATAAGGATTAAACTGTTTAGAATAAAGTTTAGATGTTTATAATTCTTATAATTAGATGAAGTGCTCTTAAATGAAACAGAGATTATGAAGATAAACTACAACACTATGAAATTATATGGTCTGCTTTTATCAATGATAAATGACATGATCTGTTCGAGTGAGAAAATAGATGATAATGTATTTATATTTAAACTTATTGTTCATAAGATATGATGATTGAGATATAAACTATATTTATTTTTCCTTTTCCTCATTTTTTTAACGTTCCGCAAATGTTATCAAATTATATTTGGAGCAAAAGATTCAGTCGACTGTATTTATCTTAGAATAACATAAACTTGCTTTAACTGCAATTTAAGTCATTATATTCAGGTTTGGTTGCATTTGTTGTGATCTATAATCTGATTGTTGTTTAAATACGAGAACACATAATATCCCATATAATTCTGTTTATCAAGACTTGAATACCAATTAAATAGCAATCATTAAAAGTATTGCAATTAAAACTTGTTGATCAAATAGTGACCTAAATTTCATTTTAATGCAATACTAAATAGTCATAAATTTAATTATCGATTAACGAATTCATTACTCAACATGAATGCGATTGTTATAAACTCTAATTCATGTTGAATTGATGGTAAACTATATATTTTAGGAAAAATTTTAGCTGAAAAGAGTGTTTAAATTTTGCGGAAAATTGAAGATCAAATTAGGAGTGTTTTATTGAATTGAATTGAGAAACCAAAAAGTTTTAACTTATTCACGATTCACATAAGAAATCTATGAATTATTGAAAAGAAAGAATAGAGTAATTGCATTTTTACAGAAGAAAAACTTAATTGAAGTCAAGGTTCAATGTTATATATTAAAAAAAATCCATTAGTTTTTAGTTTAGATTATTTCAGTTAAATGATTATTTGAAAAAAGATTGAGTTTAAATTAGGATTTTTCAGTAGAGCTTTTCATAAATTGAGTCCTCACTCAAAGGAATTCAGATGTCTGTCATGTTAATAAGTAAGGTTGCTAATTTACGCGTAAATTTCATTTTTAGGTGTAAATTACAGTAATTTACACCTCTAGCATCCTTATTAGTAAGTGAGTAAAACAAGTATTGCAAACTATTTGATAACTAATCGCATGACAGCTCAATATTAGTACGTGTTTGTGATATTAATTCTGAAATAACATGAAAGCATAAATTTTCTCAACTATTTGTAAACGTAATTCTGAGATAACTATTGACGAAAAAAAGCAACGGTTTATTGTCCATAAGAATTTCAATTAAATCATTATAAAAGAATTGAATTTCATATGAAAACAAACAATGAAATTGCAAACTACAACATAATCTTTATTTCCAATGAAAGAGATATCTATTTTATTATAAGACATTGTTTTCGCTGACTTTATAAATGTTATGTAAATGTTCTGAATAGTTCAGTAATAAGTAATTGAGATCCTGTCTCAGTATAACGTGTCAAACCCTAATAATAATATCTAATTTATACACTTATTTATAGTATTCGTTTTACGATCAATTAGAGTGTAAAACAACTAATAATAAAAGTATTTCTCTTGAAAAAAACATGTGAACTATTGAGAGAAGAGCTGAATATTTGATAAACACATTGAATGAACTCATTTAATGTATAGACTGAAGACATAAACATTGTATTGATTATTTGACTTAACCTGTAAAATGCATTAATAATTATCGATAACATACAACAGATACAACGGTTAGCTATTCATTCAGAGATAAAGTATCGTATTTTTTCAAACAGAATAACACTTTTCTAATGTCTTTTATACCTAAAGGACTTGATCACAAAATTGACTAATGTTTAAATACAAATAAATGTTTCTAATGAAGCAAAGAATGCTAACTCTCTGTTAGTCGAGTCTGAAATACATTTATAAAACAAGAGTTTAAATATTTATAACTTCTAAACTTTGATTTAATTTTAGAAAATAAAATACCAAATAAGACGAAAAATGTTAATGGAAGAGAGATTACATTTCGTTTTATAAATGCTACGATTTTTCTCAATTATATTTTATCACAAACTACTTGTCTCGTTATTTTCTTGAGAGCTGTAGAGAAATCTTTAAGAATATTAAGAATATTAAACTTAATATAAATAATGCATAGAATCATTTGATTTAATGATAGAATAATATTCAGTAATTACAGCATTAAATCCCATCAAACTAGCAATCATTTAGATGTTTATCAGAAATATAACATTCAAGTTTTGATTCATTAAATTTCAAAAATACGACTCTTTTTAGCTTAAAGTCAACAAAAAACTAGTAGCCATTAATAAAATTTCGTAACACGTCTTTCGTTCGAACGCTTTTTTAGTCTAGTAACTATTGGGCTAAATTGAAATTAATCAATATAAACTATGTTTCAAATTAATAGTAATTCAAATTAATTTAAGTTCATCAAATCAAAAAAATCACATCAAATTCATGGTAATTCATTTTAAACTTTGCTACTGTACTTCAACTTTTTAAGTAAAACTCAAGAAACATGTTTGAAAAAAACATTTTGAAATAGCATTTCATCAGAAAGTTTTTAATACAGGATTTAAAGTGTACTATAAATAAAATTAAATATTGATTAAGATTTCCAACTGGAAATGAATAGAATCCCGCAAATCCTCGTGAAATTCGATAAATTAGTAACAAATTTACAAAATATAAAGTTGAAAATTTGATAAAATCGATTTGACTTACACTGACGGGTGACAACGTACGGGTCATCGCTGTCCACAATATCAATAATTGGTTCGACAGTGAATCTCGACGACTCATTCTGATTATGAGCATAGATTGCATATTTGAACGCAGTCTGTATTTCTTCATTTCCTTTGGTGAATATCGCGCCTAAACGGAAATTATATGGAATTTTTTCTGTTATAACTTTTCTATTTATTGATTATGAGTATCAGTGCTTTACGTGATAATAATTAATGGGTAGGATTTCCAAGAATTAGAACTACAGTTAGTTTGAAATATGGAAAAAATCAAGCAGAAAATCATGTTTCAATTTTATTCCCTTTTATTAAAAGAAATTCTGTGTAAATTCTTTGAAGTTTTTCTTTAGTTTAAAAAAGTCTATCAGTTATTAAACTATGTTTTATACAATTTAAATGAATGAATGCACGATTTTTCTCAAGTACTTTGAGTTATATTAAATCTCATAAAAAATTCATGAAAATTCATAACTTATTAGAAATTAACACAAATTCATGAATCACATTCATTAAACTAAGTTTTAATTACTTGAATATTACTTTGTAATAAAGACATTTTGAATAAGTTTTGGAGTTTCATTGAATTAAAACTTATATTAATTGCAAAAAATGCTTGAAATGAAATAAATCTCAATGAAGTTAGTTTTGCGGCATAAATATTGTTAATTAGTGTTCTGCAGAAAATAAGTTAATCTTTTTCCAAAGCAAAACTTATTAATTAATGGAAGTCTTATTGTGAATCTCATTGTAATCCTTCGTTATATTAGTTTGAATTGAACAATACTTATCAGAGAGACTCCTATTTAATAAGTGATTAAGAATTAGAAATGAAATAAATTAAGATTATTCTTACAAGAGATTCGTAATTACATATCACAGGTATCTCTGCTTTGAATTTAGTTTCAGTTCAGTTTTACCTAAAAGTTGTGGACAATTTCAAACAAATCATTAAAAAATTATTTGTTTCAAACCTATATTATTCACAAATAGATTAAAAAAGCGAGAAAACAATTCTAATTACACATAAATTTCAATGAAAACTATTATTCTGACAAATATTTCTGTATAATTCATATCCTTTAGGGATTTGTTCACAATTAAAATGAATGCTTAGGAAGAAATTTTTCACAACAAAAATATTCTCTCATTATATTAATAATAATAAAATAATTTTCGTCCACACGGTATGTATAAAATGCAGATAAAATGTTATGCCTTAAGAATATTATGTATAATAGAGGCCATAAATTCAATGCATTTTCATATAAACCTGAGAACAATAAGTGCTTATAAGTTATGATCAATGAGAGACTTGACTCGATTACACTCTTTACTATTTGTGACCGTAATTAAAGTGCTAGAAATTTGTGGTCATAATAAATAAACTTTTTTCCACTGCTCTGTACAGCAAATATTTAGCGACTTATATAAGGTGATTAATAAAGGAAACAAATTAGTATTTGGAAACAGTTTGTAAGAGTAATAAAGAAAAACTTCTCCTATACTTTTGCCATAAATATGATGAGACACTAATTTTGAGAGTGCGAAGCTTTACACACAATATAAGCTTTAAGTTTTCAATGCATTTTCATTAAGTTGAGCTTCAATAAAGTCTAATTGCAATCAAATCCTAAATATAGTTCTAATCAAAGTGAGAGTTTTACTGCACTCAATACACACCAATAGTTTACTTATCAAACTGTAGTTTATTTTTCTTGAGTAAATGAAGGGTTGAGTAATTTGAGAACCGATAAAAAACTTAAATCTAAATCTTTTCTAGAGTTCTAGTTATCTATAAAACTGAATGAGGGCTAGTCTTCCTAAACCGTGCCATTGATTTCATGGTAGTCATATATATTTTCTGAACCCCCATGACTTGTCCGCAAATACAAGGCCACTTGCGGATACCACCCGTTCCCGAGAAATAAATTTTTGAAAAAATTCCAGTGGGACTTTTGTCTATTGACTGACTTATTTGCTATGATATGCTATGATAGTTATGCTAAATTTCCTTTACCAGAAGTGGTCAGTTCCGCGTAGGATCTGGTCAAATGTAACGAATAAATGAGCTCAATAAACTGAATCAAACGATACATGGTTGTGGGGTGTCAGGGGAAAATTTTCCCCATGGAAGCCCTTTATACAAAAACAGATATATTTTAATGGGCTCCAATGGGAATTTTTATTCAAGAATTTATTTCAGAAAGTCATGGGAGCTCACAAAATATATATCAAATCAATGCCACGGTTTAAAAAGACCAGCCCTTAATCAGATTTTCTACAAATAATTGCCAATTATCTTGCACTTAACTGTTATTGTTGTTCATCGATTAAACCCCATTTTTATAGAACTAAATCAAACAAAACTATCTTTACAAAGATTTTAAAATAAGTTTAGAAGTTTGATTTGATTCTTAAATAAGTTATTTTGTAACAGAGGTTTTTGATGACTGGTATTGAGAATTACGACTTGTATTAAAAACTCAATTTTCATGAAACGTCTAAAGTTTCAAAAGCATTCAAAAGAATGATTGGAATAAAATGAAAAGAATCGGTTGAATAAGCATTTATTAAACTATTGTAAATGAATTATTTCTATTAGTTTTTTAAAAGAATTTTCTAATCAATTATTTATAATTCTTCTATAGTTTCAACTTTTCACTGAACAAGTAATTGAAGCCATTATTGAAACCAAACATTAGTTGACACAAACAAGAGAAGAGAAGTTTAGTTATATAGCAATTTATCTATTCATCATTTCTTATTCTTGAGCAATAAGTGTTTCAATGACTATAATATTATGTGAAAAAGTTTTAAAAGTACATCGAATTGAATAAAATACATACCGATTGGTATCTTAACCGAAGTCAAGCCATAAACAAATGTTGATAAAAATTTAACACAAACTAATAATCTTAAAACTAAATAAAAGCAATAAATCTGTTTATTAAACATTTTATTTCACAATTTTATTGATAACAAATATTTGGTTCACTTTTCAAAGCCTTCTCTTTATATTTAGAAATAAACAGATGTTTTGACTAACAATGAAAACGATTACAAATGAAAGATAATTAACAAAATCGTAATCTTATTGCAAACAATCAAATGAGAAGAAAAGATAGTGAGAGAGAAAAAATTAAGAGAAATAAAAGGAGAAAAAGTTAATAGTTTTGTATTACAACTAATGGCCAGATATACGTCTTAAGTACACACACGCTCTCTATAGAAATGCCTACAAGTTTGAGGAGTGTTTGCATGTGTCGGAGATTCGAGAGAAGAGTATAGAGAGAGGTCTGAAGAGTAGAACATCAGTGCATCAGAACATCATTTTCTAATCATCATATGTTGTGAGAGCACAAGTCCGCAAACTCCGCATCAATTTTTCTATCAGCAAAACTCTTATAGTTCGGTGAATGTCTGTTAGTTTATATGCTATGACTACAGATTTTACGATAGCTTTATTTGAAGTTATATTCTATTTGATGTGTAGCTCACGTTTTGCTCAATTTCTATTCATATTAATACAAATTTTTCCCATACTTTTACATTTAAGTATTATTATTGAAATATATTGAAAATTTTTTAGCTAATACTCCTATTATGTGAGAATTTATTATTTTATGAGAGAGTAGTATAGGATAACATTTTTTCTGTCTTACATAACAAGTCAATGGATGCAATCGCAGGAAATATGATAAAAGATTTTTAGCAAAAATCCAGACTTATGTCAAGTTTCTAGTCGTGAGTTCTCTTCTAAGAAACAGCTCAGAATTGTGCTCTTTTGACAAAATTAATGACTTATACATATCTGTCGTCAAATTTCACGATGAACTACATTATTATACATCTATTAAAGAATAGAAAATGAATTTTAAATTTGTTTTATTTTCTCTTCTCTTCTAATACGTAAAGAAATTTATTGAAGAAGAAAACACGACTGAAAATAAAGCAATTTATTTAGATTTGGTTTCAAATTTCAATTATATAATGATTTTTCAAAGTCTTATGCAATGCTTTATATAATACTAAAGAAGTGATCCGTATTCTGTCTATTATTTTATGATTTGAATGAAAATACTTGGACGACAAAAACAGAGATTTTTTAAATTAAATAATCTTAGAGTCAATAGTAAATCAATGTCAGTGAATAAAAATGCAAATAAGTCAGTCAATTCTTATTTTTATAAATGAATGCAAGGGTTTAGAAAAGTGTGAAAAGAGTTTAGTTTTTAGTTTTGTATTTAATCACAAATCAATTTTGTGGTTAATGTTAAAAAAGTGTTTTCATTATGAAAATCAGTGGTATTTTAATGATAGTGAGAGAACTTTTATCTTCCTATTTGTGAATCATAATCATTGAAGAGTGGCTTTAACTCAAAAACTTTATCGTATTTTAATGGTATGCGAAAACACATTAAGAAAAACGAAACTTAAGTCTGAATAGTATTGCGAATAATATGAAAAATGCCCATAATTTTAGCTTATAATAAAAATTTAGAAAAATTACTTATAA
>JAQFZT010001610.1:0-14411 GCA_034696325.1 Camisiidae sp.
GACATTCACCTGTCCAGATGAAGAGATCGCCTGGACCTGATAGTTTAAATCTGGGCAATCAGGCCACAGTCAGGCCAAATCTCAACTATTGTCAACCCCAGTCAAGTTCAATCTTAGAAATAAATATCTCAATAAAAGGAAAATAGTAAAGAAATTGGCTGAGAATTCCTTACAGAACTTAATATGACATTTGATTATTCGGATTTATATCACTAATATCTCAAAGCAAGATATTTTTGGTTAAATAAAAACTATTTGTTTTCATGTATCCTTTTCATTATGAGTGAAGAACCAAAATAGGGCAGCCTTTGCATCAAAGGGCAAAATATTGGCTCCGCCACTGAGTCTCGGTAACGAATAAACATTAATGATTTACGGAAAATAAATTTTTAATCAGCTTAAACATCAATAAAGGTTACAATTGATAAGTTAACATCGTTTTTATATATCTGTGTTAGTTTGAGATCTTGAGGAAACAGTTTTTAGAATAAGTGAATGAACAGGATCTTTATTCATGCATTAATCATACTATAAAAAACTTGATTTTAGCATAAATACAAGATGCAAATCAATTGCTTCAATACCTATTGACATGAAGCCCTTCAAAATTGACCCAATACTTAGTAGCCTTATTAAATGGGAGTTTATTAAAGAATGATATTATCTGTTTATAAACTTGATAATTATCTTGTTATTCATATATTTGCATAGCAACTACTTTTTGGCAAAAAAAACATTTTCAAACAGAAACATAAACCTCATTAATAGAGGCAATTTTCGCTTTCCTAATCAATTGACTCAATTTGAAATGTTTGCGGAAAAGTTTGTAATAAATAATGAAAAAGAGAAACCTTTTTAATATAGCATTCATACAAACGCATAATTAATTGGAAAGAAGCCTATCCAGTCAAGGCCAACAAGAATATTGACTAATTTGTTTCCTAAACTCACTCCTACTATTTTTTTAACTTATTTGAGCAGTAAATAACCATAAAGTCAACAAAACATTATCATTTTTAATAATCTAATTGCCATTCATTGTTACAGTTCATTGACTAAAGCTATTAACATTTATTTATACATTTTATAGTGATTTTCAGTCATATAAAAATTCAAGTTCATAATTGAGGGTAACTTTTATTAAGAACAAAATAAAGTAAACGTACTTTATGTATAGAATTTGACCTCAAAACATAGCATAACAATAAAACTACCGGCAATATCAAAGAGTAGGAAATAAATAACATGTAAAAAATTAAACAATTTCTAGTTTTTTTCAATGTGAGTCAACTTTTATAAATATTGACAATTGACATAAATATAATCAGAAAAACTAAAACATTTCAAGTGATATGAAGACTACTCTTATAGAGAAAAAATAGTTTCAAACATTTCTACTGATAATATCATTGATATTAAAGCATAGTTTAGTTGTTAAGCAGTTTTGTATTGAATCCTATTGTTAATCAACAAATCAATAGCTATTGAATAACATTAACTGTACTTTTGGTTGAGTACTGAGTGATATTTGGCTTATCTATTAATTACTGATAAGTTTTATCAATCATTTTTTTACATACGTGTGATTTTTATGTTCAATAAAATGATTTTAAGACCTTTTTATTGTTGTTTTTTATGATATTTTTTCATCTCTTATTCTGTTTTAATTGTGTAAATAATTAATGTGTCAAATATTTGGGTGTCTTTAAGCCATGGCTCACATGAAAGTCGATAATGCGATCATTAATTTTATTAACACATCAAATAAGACTTTGTATATTTGGACGCAATTTACCGAATGTTTTAAGGTTTCAATCATTTTATACAAAGTTTTTCAGATCATTTCAATCAATATTTCATTTTTAATCTATTTTTAACAAGTTTTTTAACTGTTTATAAACTTTCTCAAACTTTTTTTGAAAATAAAATATCAGTTTATATTTTGTTGATTAGTCTAAAGTTGAATAAAAACAAGTTTTATATACAATAT
The DNA here is from genome assembly GCA_034696325.1 of Camisiidae sp. Taxonomy (NCBI): domain Eukaryota; kingdom Metazoa; phylum Arthropoda; class Arachnida; order Sarcoptiformes; family Camisiidae; species Camisiidae sp. Next base: position 1,991 of record JAQFZT010001610.1, read on the forward strand.
TCGACTTGAAAAACAATTGGAAATTTTTGAAAAGTCGCAATTTTTTGACCCAAACCTTTTGAGACTTGTGTTAAACATGATATTTAAACTGAATTTTGAAATATAATTGAATAAGATTTGAAACTTTGACTTATTATTTAGTGTCCACTACTTTTGTGGTCAAATATAGTGCCAAACAATGACTCGAAACCAAAGCAATACATCGTTAATACAAATTACGGTCTCGAGTATGCCATCAATGAAGACAGCGAATCATATTTGAACAGATGGTGTGATACAAGCAAAAACCTGAGAGATCAGTCAACACATACTGTTGTGTAATTGAGAATAAAAATTAATTTAATTCCTATAATTAATCCAAACTTTCAATTGCAGTATTAAAAAAAGTAACACAAGCGATGGATATGAATGTAGTTTTCAGACAGAAAGTCAAGGCCGTAATAATATCTGGCCATTAATCGTAGCCGCGATTATCTATATATTGGCTGCCATTGTCTTCTATGTCGGCCGAAGATTTTATTATAAGTGGAGAGAAAGCAGAGCCACCTCTGTATCACTTCAAAGTGATCCCATCATTGACGCGGCCGCTGAAGAGAAAAAACGAAAACGATTGAAAAGTTTGGACTGTTTTAGAGGGTATTCAATAGTTTTTAAATTACTTTTCTGGTCAAAATCAGTCTTATTTGTCATTCAAAAACATAAAAACTCTCAAATTCAACTTCAATAGCCTTTAAAACAGTAATCACTTTTAGCTTAATTTCAAAATAATTAGTTTTTATTCTTATCTCAAATCTATTCGACACACTTTAAAAGTATTTTCTCATGATTTTCGATTGATGTATAGCTAGAAAAGTTGTGTCATAAAAAGTTGCTAAAATAAGTTTCCAATTGATTAGGTTTAAACTCTTTGTATATTATGTTGAATTAACTAAACTTGTCTATCGATGGCTTATATTTTGACTCTAGAATTACAATATTAATGATGATATTTGTTAATTATGGTGCCGGAGAGTACGCCTATTTAGATCACGCGGCTTGGGATGGATTCCAATTCGCGGACATCATATTTCCGTGGTTTATGTTCATTATGGGCACCACAATGGCTATCAGGTTATTCAAAATCAATACAAATTCAAATAAAACTTTTAATCAACATTTGTTTATAAAAATAGCTATAAAAGTATAGTAATTCGCCAGAAAATGCCTGTCATCAAAATATTCTACAAAATATTTAAGCGATCATTCAATCTATTCGTAATTGGAGTTATACTCAACTCTCGCGGAAACCGTAATTATGTTTTGTTGTGCTCTTTATTTTCTTCCTTTCCGAGCGAAGCCCTAAATAATAGAAAATTAATTGAATCCCTTGTTTTGAATGTCGTAACAGAAAACTAGCGAACCGTTGAAGCATTCATACAATCTTTTGCTCTATTTTTAGCTAATTTCAAGACACTTCGTATACCAGGAGTTCTTCAGCGTTTCGGTATATCTTATTTAGTGGTCGCTTCATCTCATGTGCTGTCACTTCAGTTACATAAAGGAGAACTATTTGGAGCGTGTATTATATATTTGATTACTAATAATACATATTAAGGACTAGATTTTTAGATTACATTTTCAGATAATTTATGTTTTGTATATTTCAGTACGCATTCATCAATTGATTGATATAATCCCTTATTGGCCCGAATGGATTGTTATGTCATTTATGGGAGCGCTTTATTTTGGGCTCAGTTTTGGCTGGAAATGGGATCCAAACTGTCCTCTGGGATACGTCGGTAATTAATAGAGCATTACTTTCTAAATTCAGTCAAAAACAGTAACTAGTTTTCGAGGCTTTCACTTTTCTCAACTTAAATTCTAATTATTTAATCATTAGTTAATCAACTGTTGGTTTGAAATCTTTATTTAATGATTAAAGTTTTCGCCATTTCTTCATTTAATAACAGTTTTTCAATTAAATGAGAAAATAGAAATTTCGTTTGATTTAGAAATAGTTTTTCGATTAGTTTCTCTTTGAAATAATTTTGATAATCTTCTGATTTTAATTATTATTGAATGTTGAGGACCGGGAGGTTTATATAACAATGCGTCTGATATCTACTGTACGGGTGGTTCAGCCGCTTATATCGATAAATGGCTTTTAGGAAAACAACATATTTATCGATACTTCACAGCCGCCCATTTATACGATCCACAAAAAAAGTTTGGAATATCACACGATCCCGAAGGAGTTCTCGGTTAGTATGAACTCAAAAAAAATTAAATTTCAATATTATATAACTAAAACATTTTTATTTAAACTATCAAAAGGTGTGACCACTTCAATAATAATGACGTTTTTAGGATTACAAGTCGGAAAAATATTAATCGCTTATCCAAATCCCAAACAACGGATAACCCGATGGGTAGTTTGGGGTGTAGTTCTCGGTATTAATCATTTTCATAATATTTCAGATCAGAAAATGAGTTATATTTTTGTTGATCATAAAATTTTTGTAGACTTTAAGCTATTAATTGACTAAACATTTATTTATCTTCTCATAAAATGAATGAAAAGGTGGTTTGTGTGCACTCTTCGCCGCAACCGAATGGATACCAATTAACAAGAATTTATGGTCATTTAGTTTCATATGTTTAGTGAGTTCTGGCGCTTGTTTTGCAATCAGTGTTTTGTATTACTTGATTGATGTCATAAGGATTTGGCCAAACGGTCAGCCATTCCATTATCCAGGAATGAATTCAATACTATTATATATCGGACACGGAATCTGTCAGAATATGATTCCCTGGACTTTCAATGTTGACGAGACATCACATGTCGGACTTTTAGCCAGAAATTTAGTCGGAGTCACCGTTTGGTTCATTATTAGTGTTGTTTTGGCTCACAAAGGATTCTTCCTTACAGTCTAAGTCATTAGAAACTAATTTAATTCAAACAATATTTAATAATCAATTTTTATCAAACATTTTCTAAAGTAATCTAACTTTTTATTGACCAAAGACTCATCAAATTTTCTTGTTTTGCATTCTCTTACAAAAATCAATGACAAACTCAATCATCACCTCTTTCTCTAAATTTATTGTGAATTTTGTTATAACTTTTTTAATTGAGTTTTATTAATGACAGACTTTAAAAATAGGAAAATATTAAAATTTCTTATTTATAACATAAAAGTGAAATCCATTTAATACTTAAATTCAAACACTTATTGACATCTTTGCCTTTATTCAAAAGTTTTTACTCAATATTTAATGAATTTTCAGACATAATAATGAGATTCAATAACATGTTTAAAAGCCAAAGTTCCTCATCTGTGATGAGCTTATTTGAGAAATAACTGTACTTTAATTATGAATAATTTATGTAAAATTTGATTATAAAATGAATTATTAAAATGAGATATTTGTTGTGATACACTTGAGTTGAGCCGAAATCCTAAAAATTAAATCAATTGTTTTACTCTAATAATCCTCTTAGATTTTAGCCTTAATAAAATTCTTTAAAGTTTATTTGTTTTTTAATTAGAAAACGCATCATTTGAGAAATTTTCGAAATATAAAATTCATGTGAAAAATTGATAATTGAAAAATCTATTTGAATGAACAGAATTGAAAATGAGAACACTTTTCAAAACTATAATTAGCAAAATGTTCATTATTTAAACCCTCAAATGAATTGTAAGGCCCACAGCTCAACACATTAAACATATTCTGGAATATAAATAGTTGTTGTGTACAGACAAGAAACAAATTCCATGCTTGAAATTCTATAGTCACTATCGATTAGACTATAAGAGATAGAACATGGAATTTATTTCTTGTCTGTACATTTGATTTATTTGCCTGGTTTAACTGTATAGGAATAAACTGGTCTCTTTTCAATTCAATTTGAAGTTCAAATATTTCAATTCTATTTGCTTTCAACATTAGCCTTTCAAAGTTGCAAAATATAAGTTCTTCAATATAAAGCTCTTCTGCGCCAAAAGTTTTTCCTAAAAAACAAGTTCTATATCCATGTGTTTGATCGAATTTTTTGGCAGATCCTCTCAATTGAATTTGTTTAGAAGGGTTGTTTTCGTCTAAAAAAATTTTTTCATTGAAATAGACTTACTTAAGATAAACTCTTATCAAAATGACAATCTGAGGTATTATTGACTTTTGTGTACACCTGGAAAATGTCCAAAACCTCAAAATATGAACGCATATGTCTTATATTTGAAACTAAAAAATTCCACTCAAATTCTATGTCTTATACTCATGAATAAAGGGCTGACTCAGCAGTATTATAATCCGTAATGTGTCTAATTATATTGCAATTAATCTTTGACTAGTTTTACCTTTCATTGAACCAAACCTATTGCCACATTAAGATGAGTGCTAATACCCAATCCTGAGCCTGAGCCTGGGCCTGAGACCTAAGCCTGAGAATCGGGATACTTATCATACACTGATACTGTACAGCAAATTTAAAAAAGTACAAAATTTACTAAAAAATAGTTGTATGTGCAATACTTTAGTTTAATAAATATTGACGAAAAAGTTGGGGTTTTAGGGCTTTTAGCCAGAAGAGGTCAGGCCAGTGATTTTGGACATTATGAACGTGTCAACTTCAAAACGTAACGGCAAGTTTTGTTCTGACAAATTTACTGGAATTTGTTCATCAATAAGCTGATGAGATTTAGCTATTCTATCGCCTGTTTCTACTCGATTCCATCGTATCGTGACTTTTGGGCAGCACATCCTTTGTTCGATTCATGACAGGTTAAGGAAACCAGACATTCACACCGAAGGAAGGAAAGCATTATCAGTTTTTACATAGGCTTTAACGACGAATATAGAGGAAACTCTTTTTAAAACTGATCCTATCAATTAATTCCTGTTAAAGCAATTCCTTAATGAGTGTTATATCCCAAGGGATACATCATTTTATTTGATTATGTAAAGCCTAGCTGTCCAAACTGTAGCATTTTTTATCAATTTTAAATAATTAAATTTAATTGTTAATCATATAACTTTCCTGTATATTATTTTCTCTTTTCGACAGCTCTTTTCGACTATTATTTCAAAAATATTTCAAAAATAAGAATCCTATTAAATATTTTCTTTTCTAGACTAAACTTGAAATGCAAAAAATTTTCAATTAAGACTCGGATCAAATTTTTACGACAACAAATAATTGAATTCATAATCATATTTATATAACGATATGCTTGAAATTTTTCTAACTTAAGTCATATTAATCGAGAAATATGTTTGAATAATTCATATATTTGTCAACCATTGAAATAACGAAATGCAAAACTATGATCGATATTTTCATGTATTGAGTCACTTATCTTTCAGTCGATGGCTTTTGTCATGTAATCTCTAATTCTTTTTCATGACTCTATTCCTGGGCTTAAAATAACACTCGAGTTGAAAAAGTAATAAAGTTTTATGTGTTTTTCCGCAATAAAAATACAGAAAATTACTTACAATTAAACTTTTGGCTTAAATAAGAGTAATCATCAACACATCCGTAAGATTTGCTTTATTTTCAAAGAAAAAGTTTTTGTCACAACATTTTCATGATTCAAATAATAAAGATTTCTTGATATAAATTTTTACTTAAAAAACAATTGATTTATGAATTTAAATCCCAAGTTATAAATAAATTAGTTATATATATAAAGCTTTTGGTAAATGATTTGAAATCACGCAATAAATAGTAAAAATAATTGTGATTTTGCACAAAAATTTTCTTAAAGCTTATGAATTATAATTATTTTTGTTTCTATAATAGTATAGATTTGAATGAATGAAAAGCTAAGCTAAAAAATACACTTAAAATCACAACATTTAAATACGACTCGAATAGCATTACTATTCAAATAAAAATTATAAGGAAAAAGTAATAGTTTTTAATCATGAGATTCCCTATAATTAGCCCATCAATTCAACAAAACGTCATTACAAAACACGACTTTCAGTCCTTTTCATTATAATAAAAAAGCGAAGAAAAGAAAAGTTTCTCAAAAATCATTTGCTTTTTCGAAACAATAATTATTATGCAATTGAGTCAAAATTGTCACTAATATTCTGACCAATAATTGGTACTAAAAATGGATTATTTAATTAGTTGTCAAAATTAATTGACTAGAAATTGAATAAAAATGAGAGGAAAACATCTCTTATTTCTGTAAGTGTCCGTTACTTATAGTAGAAATAGTAACTGATTGTTGTTTAATCTGATCCTTTGTCGGGGCGTTTTCTATGATAATAATGCGGTTGAATTGTCTCCATCTCATTAGGATTGAGATATAAAGCCTTAACTGAACGAATAAGAAAATAGTGCCTCCGAGAAAGCCTATCGTTACCACCTATAAGTGAACATAAACACAATTAAATCATTTCTTAGAAGTAAACAATACTTTTATCATCATCATATTGAATGTTTAGTCAGTTTTTCACTATCAATGCGTTCTTATTATCATTTTATCCATTTATTACTCCCAATATATTATAATAATTCTTGTATTGATTTATTAATGCTTGCACTCATTCGTGTTTTTTTCTGATTATTCAATGCTTGTCTACAAAGAGTTTTTTCAAGTTTTAGAAGAAAGGGCTCAAAAGAAATATTTAGTTTACATTTATGACTGAGTAATCAATTTATAAATTTATGTTTTCACTTCAGATTTCCATTATCTCGACTCTTTTCACACAATTGAAATTTTTTTTATGAGTGATAGTAATCCATATCTTTTTTCTACATAAACTAATTTCAAATTCAAACCTTTGAACCGTTCAATCAAATAAAAGTTTCAAAAACTCAAATGTTTTATGACTAATACTATATTTTTTTGCTGTTCATTAGATTTATGCCTTTATATTATAATTCAAACACTCTTTTTGACGACAAGTGTTTAATTTAAATGACAAGAAACAAGTTTTTTTGTTATGGATTTTGAATGAATTGTAAAAAGAGTTCAAATTTGTTGAAAAGAGTTAGAAAAGCTGATTTAGGACACTATTGAAAGTTTTTAAGCTAAATAAATAGGGGAAAAGAATTTTGAGAACAATTTTTTTAATGATTACTTGAAAATCCTTTGAACAGAAAAAAGAGAAATTAGTATAATTTCTCTATAACATGATTGTATTTAATCTCTTAAGTTTTCATTTGAATAGCTTTTCCTGCTCTTAAGATATTTCAATTTAAGCCCATTAGAGTAGAAATTAGATCCGAAACAATTATTTGTGCAATAAATATTGAGTGTATTCATACTCACGAATTAACTGTCTGTACAAACAGACTAGTAATTAGATAATCGACTATTTATTTCACTTTATCAACTGTTATGTCGCGTGCATTGAATCGAAACCCTTTTTCCGTATTAGTTAAGAAACTTACTGAACATTCAATATATTATATAATAAACTCAATATAATTAATGACAACTGACCAGCATTTTGGTCCAAAAGGGCCAGTCAAGCATTCCATAACGGGCTTCAATAGTAGCTCTTTCTATAAGAACATATATAGACCAAAACACACAAAACATTGAAATCATATTGAATACCAAATTGCAGACTAACTTTCGGCGTTCACTTGCAGTCATGTCTAATGATTCCCACTAGTGATAAAAATCAAATTCTTAAGTAAATAATAAATAACTAGAGATTGAGTTTAGAAAAGAGCTCACTTTATGCAATGGTTTGCTTTTAACGGTTAACTTGAAGTGAAATTTACATAATTCACAATATTTATGATTCGATGAACGTATCCATTGCTGAAGGCAGTAGTGGTGGACATATCTTAGAGAACCGGAACAAAAGCACGGAGTTATTAATGTAGTCGACGGACACATTGTCTGTTCCGATGATGTGGAGTCGCCTGTACTGGTGATCACTGTTATCAGTTCGCTGTCATCACTGCAGTGACATATTCTACATATTGGTATATCTTCTTTATCTTTCGTTGTGTTATCACAATTCAGAGCCGGAATCGCCATTAAGTCTTCCTTTAAACAAAATTAAATCAACATTTTTAAAACTCTCAATAACTATCAAAACTTATTTACAATTCAGTTCTGTATAAAATAAGTATATTTTTAGCTTAAATTCAAAATCTTTCAATTAATTCGAAGTTTGGTAAAAACCTCGTAAAAAATGGACACGAAATTCAAAAAGTATTTCTCAAAATGTCAATCAATTCAAATGAGAGGATTCTTTCGAAGTTATAAATAACTTCTGAGTTCATTTGATAAGATGTTTAATAAATTTTTCTTATAAAACTCTAACATTGAAAGTGAAGAGATTTAAAAGCCATTAAACAAGAAATAATAACATCCAATTACTTTATACTATAAAGTATTAGGAAAAGAGGTTTCAATTCATTGTGATCTAAAATAATCTGCAATTATTGGGTATTATAAATAAGGTAAGCATCGAATTTGCCTTGAATTATGTGATTAATAGTATAACATTAACTATAAGATAATCAATAATTTGTCTTTTACGTGATATAATGCCTTTATCTTCGTTCAGATATTTTTATTACTCTTAAGGTATTGACCTTTTTTTGATGCTTAAACGTTAATACTACACAAAAATTCACATGAATAAAAGACTTCCTTTCAAATAGATATCTCATGTAAAACCAACAATAAGTTTGATCGATAGGAAAATAATACGAACTCTCATTTATTTAACATAATTCTTATGAAGCAGGAGTTGAATGTTTTTTGCGATAAATATTATGAATAACAATCAGTTATTTATTTCTCAAAAGAAAAGTACTTATTAATTATAAATAATATTATAATTGGAATATATTTTTTTGATTTCAATAGTTAGCTCTTATTACTATTGACTACAAGTTAACCGCTGAAGAACTTGTTTCTTAATAATCAGTCAATAGATTTTACACATTCATTGCATAGAATAATAACATTGAAAACTATGAAAAAAATTAAATACTACTCAATCATTAAATATGAAATTAGAGGAAAGTTTTTTTTAAAGATCTAAAGACTTTTGAGATCAATTGCTTTGGCTTTTCCTTATTGAGATCATTAATAGTAATTATCATGAGGAATAGTATACATCATTACAATCTTTTTTAATTCAGATGAATAATAGTTTTTTGCATTTAATTAAAATGTTTAATCTAAAGAGGAAACTAAGGTGGGCGGAGTCCTCAAGTGGGCGGAACCCTAATAAGGGTGCGATTAGAGGATCATTTAATATAGTCATGAATTGTTTATCATTTTATAGATTTCTTATACCAGAAAAACATTATAACCTAAAAGTTCATAAACTGAAAACGAGTAAATTTTTCTTAAAAATGTGTCAAATCTTTCATCAAACAAAAGCCCACTTATTATTTGTAATATTTTCTCAGTTAAACAGTTAACTTGACTATATTTTGACTCTAAATAATTATAAAGTCAGTAATATTTAGACTTTTAACAAGATAATTATCAATTCATTGAATAGAACCAGACTTTCCAGTACTTCGAAAGTTAAGATAAAAGGATATGAAAAACACGAAAATTAATAATTATAATCATTATGAGTCTCGAAATCTTTAAAGGAAATACTAGACAAGTATTTATTAAAGTTTGTAATTACATAAAGACATTCTCGAGAAAATTATGATTTCTATTTTTCAAGGATATTATAAAAACAAAAAATCTCTCTAAACAATGCTTCATATGATTCGAGTTTGAAATTTTGAATTAAAACAATGATAAAGATATAGAAAAATCATTTCCTGATACTTAACAATAAGTTAAGAAAAAGAATAAACATCTCTTTGTCTGGACTGAAACGAAATAATAAATTGATTATAAGGTTAATGAAATTATGTGTTAATAATTCATGTAAATGTCAGGGATTCATAAAACTCAAAAATTAATAACTAATTATATAATGAAAGAAATTTTTTCACATTAATTTTCAATATAAAACTATATATTTTCTACATTTGAATATAACTTTTTGAGTTCAATAACTATTATATTTTAGGAATCGTTTGATAAAAGTTTAGTTCTTCTAAAAAGTTCAGTAAACTCACGATCAATACTATCTTAATAGTGGACACGATTATGAATTTTTGAACCCAATAAATGAGCTGAAAAATATTAATCAGCTCAAGAAAAACAAAAATTCAATGAATTATAAATACGGAAAAAATAAAAATAATTAATTCAAAGCCACAGAACGATATCCTGTAACAGATTTCAAGGATTCAAAACTTTGAACTTAATTTCCATCTGATATATGAATCATAAAAGTCCTAAATTTTTCTAACATTTCAAGCTTTAATTTTCACACTAAAAGATCTTTACTTAATCTGACCTTCAATTTAGCAGAACTGGTCATTACGGGTCGAATAAGAAAACTTCTCTGATATCTTGTATGACTTGAAACTTGTATTATTTTTCATAAATAAAAACTTCATTTGAAACAACTTTTTATCCGTCATCCTATTGATGAGCCCTAACATACTGTAGAGTAATATTTAATAATTCATGAAAACAACCCCTTAATTACCATTTAATAATCAGTTTGAAACCATGTTCTCAAATATCAAAAATACCTGTCAAAGGATTCAAATTAATGTCTTTTTAGAAAACAATTACTGTTATATAACTGTTAATATTGTTTATAATTTATGGTATTTTTCAAGTCAAGTTCAACCAATTCTGACCTCAAATATGGGTTTTTTTTTATTTATATTGTTAGATAAAATTATAAGTTTTTTCAATCAAAACATTGAGACTTCATTTCCGTATATTTAGTAATGAATTTACTTTACGAAAAATCAAATCTTACTAATCATTCTTTCATTTGATTAACATTAGAGACAATCAGATTTAGGGCACACTTAAGAATATTAAGAGGAATTTTATTTTTTGTCTATACATATAATAAAAAGCCAATTACTAGATAGCAATTAGCCTTATTTGAGGAATAAAATTACAAGAATTACTTGATTTTTGATAAAAAATAATCGTTTTCTGAAGAGAAAATATCGCCCAAACTTTTGGGCCAAACAAATTAGGAAAAAAGTTCATGAAATCTATTGAAATTTTTCTTATAAGGATTTATAGAATAACTGACATTTAGACTAAACATTGATATTAATTCAGAATTTTTTTTCTGACATATTTAAGTAAAGTTTATAAGTTTTTGTGAAACTTTTGAGTGAATAGACAGAAAAAATTTTGAGAAATTCAATTGATAACAAAATTAGTTTTTACCGTTTAGTGTTATAATAACTAAATTTTTCCCAAAGTTAACAAAGAATTTTGTTACTAAACAATCAAAAAACACAAATTAAAAATATTTAAACAAATTAATTGGAGTCACGAAATTGAAAGCTTATATACAGTTATGAGAAAATTGTTGTGATATTATTCGTAAATGAATTTGACATCGAATAGAGATTCAGGTGTTGTGTTGTTTAAGAGGAAATGGCATTGAAAAAAAGCCACAGAAAGACCACTGAGAGAGACGAACTCGAAGGCAAAAAACTTTTTACAAAACAAAATAAAGAGTAATGTCATGAAAATGTTAGAATGAAAAAAAGGTGAACACCCGGAGAACAAACAAGAGTCAATTACATTACTACTAAAATTCAATGCTATTCAAGAGAGAATCCAAAACTAAATTATAATAATATTGTATATTAAGTCATATATAACTAAAAAGTTCTGTCGAGTTGTAAATTACTTTTTCACATAATAGAGTCGCTGAACAAATATAAGTTTTTTAACACTAGAGCTGTAACTAATTTTTTTGTAATATTCAGTTCTTTTAATAGTTATATTCGTGTCAAAAAACGTTTTTCGTCTAACAATAAATTATATATTGTTTGAAACAAAGTTATTATAAGTTTTAAAATGACTGAAATAAACGATAATTAAAGTTTGTATTTTATTTATAAACTTTTGAAACGTTTTTGTTATATAAACTTGTAATGAAGAAGTACTTGAGCAGAAAAATTAGTGCATATATAATAAATATGAACTATTTTCCATTTACGGATACGAAAAACCCCTTTAAAACAATTATGTGAAATACTAGAAATCTAGTTTCATTCCTGTGAATACATTAAAATACTAATTAATGTTTTGATGCATATCTTTCAAATGCATTATTTATTTCTCATACTTTACTCAACTAATAATGCCTTATATGAAAAACTCAAAGAAAATTTTTTATTCAACATAAATAATTAGATAAACATATATTTATCACATGTTTTTGTCATGAAATAAATATGAATAAAGAACTTAAGTTTAAAAAGAATATAATTTTTTTGTATTTAAATAAAAAAATTATGTTTTGACAAGCATTTTGTGTTGAAAATAAAAGTTTAAATATATGTTAAAAAGTAGAACAAACCACGAAAATCAAGTCAACTTCAAGT